>SJJU01006589.1:0-12493 GCA_012932125.1 Conopomorpha cramerella
ATAATAAATTAATCTACAATCTTGCAAGTGCCGCCATGTTCGATTTAGAAAAACGTCACATACACACATCAAAAGTGTCTAGGGATCAAGAACATTTGTAGCTCTAAAATAAATCTGATTTATTTAAATCAAATCTAATCTTCTGGATTGGTCTCCTACCTAATTCCCCATGCTTGTATCAATGACTTGTCACCACATTTTGAATGAATTATGAACGAATTCAGTTTTTGTAAAATATATTCTTGATTTCGCCTCAATGTGTTGAGGACATCTGCTTTAAAAATGAGTTGTATGTTTTGACCGGAACAAACATATATATATACCAGTGGCGAAGCTACGAATATTTCGGAAGGTAAGCCGAAACCAAAAACTTACCTATGTACCAAATGCGCCGCACGCATCCCGATGTTTAGGTAGGTACCCTACATTACGTAAGTAGGTACTTTGCAGTAGGTAAGTACCTATATTTCACAACACTCGTTTTAAAATATAACTGGTAGTTTTTTAGGTTATAAAGTTATTCCAGTAAGAAAAAATAATAAAATAAAGAGCCCCAGCTTCACTCACAATCGATATTATGGGCCTCTTGAAAAAAAAATACGTCAAAGAATCCAAACGATTTACATTGATAATCCGCATTATCAATGTAAATTGTTTGGATTAAAATCATTGGCCCGCGTCAATGATGTAAAAATGTAACATCCCAAAGTACATAATTGTTCGCAAACAACCTCGGTACTGGTGTAATAGCCAATATCGTCGGCGACCTCCCGGCCTAGTGCCTGTGCAAACTGCAAAACGGCTTTTATTAATATTTCCAGCGAGAATCCGCGCTTTATTAGCAAACAGCCGTCGTGTGGCTGATAAATTATTAATGTGGTTACGGCACAACTGGTGGCGGCGACTCCACCGATTTTTTTTTTCGTTCGCCCAACACTTAAATGTGTTAGTAGTGCACGCGCTGAAATATTGACAAGCAGCGATTTATGCGTTGACCTACTAACAATTCCGTAGTGTTTTTTTTCTAGTGTGTGAAGTTTTGGTTATGAATATATTATGCGCATGAATTTGAATACCCCTCTTTTTCTTTTCTAATGATAACTTTCCTATAATGTGGAAAGAAAAGTGGAGTTCATTTTACAAACAGTTCCTTTTAGTTGTTTAGCAAGTGTCTACCGCTTTGGGAACAAAAGGCGTATTCCATTTATTTCCTTTTACAAGGAAGGTGAGCATTAAGGTTCTAATTTTATATACAAAAAGTGACGCGAACGAATTGGAAGCGAAACCGCGGTAGTCATAACAATGAGTCCAAATTTAGACGCTTTTGGGTAACGATTATGGAGGTATAACAGTAAGCAATCTTCTTTTAGTCCTGTCCTATACTGTCATGCTGTTACATTCGTACTTTTAGCAGATAGAGAAAACAATAGTATGGTTAAGACAGTTATAAAGATACATTACTTTGTGTACCTCATGAGGTCGTTTAAACCTACAGTCTACGAAATAGATGACCTTTACAGTATTCATACATTATGACTGACATTCATATAATGACCAAGTTCATGTGAAAAATACAATGGAATGTCCCCAATTCGTGCGCCGCCGATTTAAATGAAGCATTCCATAAGTCATATTTACAGATCGAAAATTCCTCATTGGCATGAAATACTTTATTGCTTCACAGTTTGACTTTTGTGAATTTTTTTTTAATCATTTACATTTCCAAGGTAGGCTGATGATGAAAAGCCCACTGTTTCAAAGAGATACTCATTCACGAAAAAGTGCGTCAAAGGCCCTTTTGTTTTACGAAAATTAATAATTTCGGATCTGGAAGCTTATAAGCTCATTAAAGTCGATGCCTTTAACTGGGTCTTATAGATAATGAAGCTTCGGAAAAGTGATGATGTTTGGAAAATAATAGTTGTCTATCAATATTATAATGAGATTACACGAGTTACTAAATAAATACAATTTCTAGGATGCTTGAAGCCTTTTCAGCTTTTACAAAGCCTACTTTTTATTTTTATGTATTGCGACAAGACGTATAGTCAAATTATTTATTTTAGCTAGTAAGCTGATCGAGCGAACTTCGTACCGCTTAACAGTTAAGGAATGTCGTGTTCCCTTTTAGCTGAACTAATTTAGGCTTTGATGAACGTAATACAATGATACAAATCTATATATATATATATATAAGAAAGTTGTGTTAGTTACACCACTTATAACTCAAGAACGGGTGAACCGATTTGCTGAAAATTATTGAGGCGGTAACTTGCAACCAGGAGACGGACATAGGATACTTTTTATCCCGATCCTGTGGGACGCGATGCTATATAGTGGGTGTTGTATTTTGCATAAATTACTGAAAGTACGCGAATGAAATCGCGGGGCGTCCACTAGTAATTAATAAATAAGTACCTGGACGACCGAGCTTCGCTCGAAGTAAAAATATCGATTATTTTCCTTCGATTTTTTCATAACCCCATCTCTAGTTACTTCAAAACCAAAACGTCCCCCGCACCATCCTACGTATAGGATAGTATTACTACTCGGCAATAGATGTCAGTAAGAGTCGTATTAACAATTTGAGCAATTTTTCATGCCAGAAAACACGGTTGGAAAGATGTTTTCTAAAAATTAAACCTAGCTAGATTGATTTATCGCCCCCAAATCCCTCTACATACCAAATTTCATGAAAATCGGTGCAGCCGTTTCCGAGATTCCAATTATATTTTTTGCTCGTTTAAAGATAAAGATTTACACAAATTAATGTTTAAAATATAAAAATATAACAGTACCTGAACTTTCGAGACATTTCACAAAAAAATAATTTCTGAACGCACACATAAATAGTTGTTACAGCATTTGACAGGATTGGACAAAAAATGTTTGACATGTCATAAACAAATCAGCCTTTATTGAAATGATTAAGTATTCATTACAAATATCGAGTTTTCTTTGTTTTTAAAATGTATTCTGCTATTCGGGGCGGAGACAAATCCAACGAATCAATAACCATGAAAATTGGTTCAGCAGATCCCGAGTTATAAGTGTCGTAACAAACCCAACATATATTTATTTCATATTATAAGTGCTATAAAAATACGCCGAAATAATAACAAATCATCATCATCAACCCATATTCGTCCACTACTGGACATCGACCTCTTCATTTGCACGCCACGGTGATCTGTTTTCATTATAACAAATATTTCTTCTTTATTAAATCTTCTATTAAACGACTATCCCCTTCCGTGCTCACCTTGTCAGGAATGAAACAAATTGAAATTGAACCACACGGGAAGTATCAGCTTTAAAATAAAAAAAATAACCATTTAAATCGATTCATCGAATTGAAAGTTCTGAGGAAATCATACCAGAACCTTCTCCTTTTATGAATACAGTTAAAATACAGTCCCGGTAAGTAAGCATCTAAGGGCTAAGCAGGAACTTCCTGCACGTGATGCACCCGGGTGTTCAATGTGCTCTGATTCCGGTTTCCTTCTGAGTTTCAGACAACCTCTCTGTGTATCCTGCTATTTATCCTGAGCGTAAATTTTGCGAGTTGGTAGGGGCATATAGCGCTCATTCTATCATATTGTATCATTACGAGAGGGACAGCAAGACATTGAACGTTACGATAGTAAGCGCGTACGGCGGTCGACCAGGAAAATAGTTTGCCGCCCAAAATTGTCACTGCCATGACATTAGACAAGAAATTTAATTTTGCTTTGTCAGGCACGACATGAAGAGCACCATAATGACAATATTTTAGTAGAAAGCCGTGATAACTCAATATTGTTCACCGGGTATATAGTGGACTCTACTCGTGACCACGACGCATGCAACTGCGTCGAAATGTCGAGTAAAATAACAAAGCTCGAGCTTGTCTTTGATTATATTCGCGCCTATATACCCGGTGAACAATATTGAGTTATAATGTCTGTGCGCGTTTCATTAAAAAATTAAAGCCGTGATATTCATAATGTTATAATAGTTTTGCTAGTGAAGGTCTCATCCGGTTAAATGTAGCCAAATACAACAAACTGGTCTAAGTTAACGTCAATTAGATAATAATGTAAATTTTTTAACATTTTATTATTACGTCGGTGTCATGCAAACAGATAGACTACTTGTACACAGCGAGAAAATATGGCGTACTGGTGGTTACCACATTGTTTTGTAAACAATAAGAAAGCTCAAAGACTGAGCTTAAACAGAGACAACGGATGACAATGGCTATTATCTCTAAATTAGGTTACCAGCGATAAGTAAGCACGAAACATCCTACCAAAGAATCCTGTCTTCTGCGATTGAATTCGTATTACTCAGTTCAGTTTCCTGCTCGTACCTAAAGCCTAAAATTCGGAAATTGCGGGAAACGGAACTAATGATGACTGTACGAATGTAACGAATCGAAAGAAAATAATACTACTTACTTAACGTAAATCATACACATTCCTATTTTGTCGTACACGAGTTTTATATGCGTGGGTTTTAGTAGAGTTTGTCACGATTGCGTCTTTGTTGGGATCTGTAATAATGTGCGGTAATAATATGTTAATAATAACATTACGTATTAAATATTTATACCGAGTTTCACAGCGCGTAATAAATTAAAGGTAAGCATTCAGCTTCCCTTCGTTGTTTGCTCGACGTTTCGACACAGTAATATATGTCGTGGTCACATTATATGGCCCAGTTTAAACATTGAATTTAAATGTAATGTCAGTGAGCGTTTATTTAAATTATGTAGGGTGTACCGTGTTGGCGTGTGGTGACGGCGAATAGAATACATGTGTCCCCACCCCAGCCCAACTTTTCCCGTCTTGGGGGTCGTAAGAAGCGAACGACAGATCTCTCTAGAGTACGGGCAGCAGCGCTCTCCGTAAGTTAAACTATTACACCACTGCGATCAACAATCCGCCTGCCAAGCGTGGCGATTATTGGCATTTCCCCCAATTGATCATAGAAATCATTGAGAGGAGGTCCTCGTCCAGCAGTGGACGTTTAGTGGCTGATGACGATGATGAGGTTGGGCTAACCATTGAGGTATAGATAAATTTCATAAAGTTCTATTTGATTAGGTTTTCGGTAATCGAACCTGGGGCTAAAGTCGTAGTCGCATTTTACACTAGCTGTGCCCGCGATTTCGTACGCGCGGAATAGTGTCTTCGGGTAACAGTTTTAATACTTAAGGCGAAATATTTTACGAATATGATACATACGATGTTTCACATTTTGTAAATACTTCTCCGTTTTTGGCACTAACATTCATTCTGTCACTTTTGGTTTGAGCATAATATATAGAGGATGGATGAAGGATAGTGGAAGGTACCATGAAAAGTACCTACTCGAAACCGGACATTTTTATTGTTGACACATTTGGGTTTTTTTCCCGAAAAATGCTTGTCTTTTTCCATAAAAGAAATATAAAAAAGCAAATAACAAATTGCCCCGTGTGAGGATTCGAACCCCATGCATTCACTCCAATTTATATTGACCACTGAGCTATCGGTGCATGCAAGAAGCATGTGAAATAATCCATCTGTATATTAATGTACATTTCACAGTTTCGTGTTAGATATTACCTGCATTTTACCTATCTTCATAATTTTGGGATACATTTTAAAAGCATGTATCTCCAGAACTCTGAAAATCTTATCAACCAAAGTAATTTTCATTACCATACATTCAGACGTTTCCAAAATGTCGTTTTTCGACGATCCTACGGGAACCAAATTCCGGGATAAAAGTTAGCCTAAATTTTATTCCAGTGCATAGGTATCTGCATGCCAATTTTCATCAAAATCTGTCCAGCCGTTTTGTTACAATTTTTCCAAAAGTATGAAAACCTGCTTCTGTAACGGCAAATTGATATACTCCACCGGTTTTTTTTGTAAAAAGAATCAATGTAGAATCAAGAATCAATTTAGGACCCTAAACTGTTTTATATTAAGTAAAGATATAGATATAAATTTACATCTACTACTACTGGCTGCACTATTACTTCTAGTATATCTTCGATCGGATCAACAATCATATGGATTGTTTCATTCAGACAGCATAATAGCATAAGTATATCACGTGTTAGCTTAGGTGAAGAGCTATGAAGCTGAGCCGGTGTTCGGAACCCTAACATACTTCTTAGAATCAGACGTGCTGCTATGGTATATCGCCACTTCTACAAGAGTCGTTGATGCGAGTTATGGCACTTGGAGTTTGCGTTTACAAGGAAACTCGGTGCTGTCGATATCGACTTATAATAATGTTCATTGGACTGTAATATCGATAAGCGCGAACCTTCATACTTTTAAAAACGTTTTTTAAGTGTCATTGTTTCTTTAAGAATTTCATCAAGCTGTCTGTCTCTGAATATGCACTGCCTTAGTAACATACAAAGAAACTCAGTATGTTATTAAGCCTAATCTTTTTCTTCTTCCTAGTCGATACAGCCGAAGACCATCAGAAACGAGGACTTATGGGAAATGTGTCGACAGTCGCCCATTGCCACCGAGATTGCTCGCCGTAAGTGGCGATGGATCGGCCACACCATTCGAAGAGGAGCAAGCAACAGCGCTGGTATTGCTTTCGAGTGGCGACCAGATCTCGGAAAGCGATCCCGTGGACGTCCAGTACACACGTGGCAGCGGAGCGTGGAGAAAGAGCTGAGAGCTGCAGGATTGAGCTGGAGTGACGCCAAGGAGGTTGCCGCGGACAGGAGACAACTTGCGGAGGCCCTGTGCACCAGCGGGGTGCCTTAGGACGACAACAACAACTGTCGATACATCAGACAGCCCTTTTATTGATGGATTAGGCTTGTGTACTTTTAATTTTACCGTCGGACGCCAGAATATCCGCCCTGAACCGATTGTCCTCTAAGGACAAACGGTAGCATGGTGGCAAACTGTAGAGGCCTGTAACTCAACCTATAGAGAATATTTATTACACTTTTTTTTTCAATATCTCACGGCGACCAAAAACTTCTTTGCCGCGCTTCCTTTTTTGATATTCTTTTTTATACACACAAAAAATATCGATCAGTGAAATGGAAAAAACAAAATGAGAACGTTGGTTCAAATCTTTTAACCCTGCAGATGTCTGGCTCGTAAATTAATTTTTCAAGCCGAAAGCGACAGGCGTTTCTGGGTTCATTAAAAAAAAAATTCGGCCGCAAGTTCACGCCGGCCGGCAGAATGAACTTTTCCCATTTCTCATTTTCGTAATTACTTCTAATAGAAGCGAGACGTTAAAACTCCTCGGTCGTGAAAGGAAATTTTCAAAATTGCGAAACAGTTGTATTATCCGCTGATAAGGGTTTCTGATTAAGACGTTGCTTTTCGTTAAGCGACTTCTTATTTTGCTGATATTTTTATTAAGACTTGCCCTGGGAACAACCTCGGGGCAAGTCTTCTGCAGTTTCGTTCAGCAAATCATACTTAAATTACAGATACATTTCTGATTTATACACAATTTAAGGGATCGCCTTCCGTACCCGTGTGGACAACACAATGCTTTTAACAATGAAAAATGAAATCACCGAGATCGTGAATACTAGGAGAAACACATATCAAAAAGTATGTCGACCATGTTGCGGCTATTTAACCACTTAAATGATTACAACTGTCAACTGTCAAACTACAGTACTTTAGAATGATTAAAACGCGTAAATAGGATCTTCTCGTAATTTCCGTACGTAGTTTTTAGGGGAAACGCACTTAGTAGTTTCAATGCAGATTTTTATTACTAGTTTACTTAACCCTGTGTACGTATCCTCTACATACTGAAGCAGTTTAACAAATTACATAGTTAAAATAATAAAACTTGCAGCATAAACGATGCACTCACGTTTACAAAGCCGAGAGCTCACCCTCACTCTCACGACTTAATAGAAAAAAATCTCGCCCATCGAGATTAAATTTAGGCGTTTTCCTCGACAAGTTACCCTAAGAGGAGAGACGGTAAGAAAGTGAGGGTCACGTACGGCACAGTGATATCACGTCTGCGGCTCATCAGCGGTGGGACGTGACGAATTTAACACAAACAGATTTTACAAGTCACCATTCTATTTAGCCCCGCGGAAAAGCTCCCCTTAAGCCGTTGAGTACGCCATTCGACGCACAAACACAAGCAAAGCGCAAGGTCCATTTACGTCGGTCGCAAATACGCAAAAGAGTTGGCGAAACACCGGCAGCGGTGCAAAGTTTTCGCGAGCCCAAGTTTATTACCCTATTAAGAGATCTGCCGCGACGAAATAGCAGTTATGTAATTCTTTCTACGCTTTTTTACCATATTTTCGGTGGTGCCTTTGTTATTTTTTTTCTCTCATGACGGGCAAGGACGAATGAGATCGCGATGTACGCGATCTTCGTACAGGATGCTAAGAGTACTTTTTGCGCAATGATCGTACGTCATATAGCCAAATGCTTTTACAATTAATTATTCAATTGTCCAGCAACGTCTCGAATTTTTAAGGCGAAAAGTGACGTACTGTATCCACCTACTCTGGTAAGGATTATGAACGTGCATTGTGCCTATATGTACGATTGTTATTTCGCGGGAGATAAAAATATAGCCGAACAAAAAACTGTCCGAGCTCACACTGTGTGCTTAATTCGATCGACTGCGCTTAAAAAAATACTACTAACGTTTTCACCGACAAAGCCCCGCGATACAGTACCATTGGCAGTTTCCGCTTGTCCATTTCCTTTGCCTAGATGTTTTCCTTTATGTACAGTGGAATGATAAATTATTGTTTTCATTTGATAAATTGTACTTTCCAGTTCATAATAATGGGAGATGCTTCGAATCATGTTATCTTTCTTTTTACAAGAGATTTTTTTTTGTCTCCATTATAATTTATTGTCACGAAAAGCGAGCATTCTTCTTTATATTTCTAAAACAAACAGTGTTAAAAATAATCTTTGGATGTATAAGTGTAATCTCTCTTGTGTTTTTCGTCAGAATAATCGTATACTTAATTCATAGAAAATAATACAAAATGTTTGTTTAACTTGAGCGTTTCTACTTAACAATAAATTATCTGTAATATTTTAAAAAGTCTGCGCTTTCTTTCATAAGGACTTGGTTGTTTGTATTGCGAAAAAATATTTCTAGACGTTATTCCACGCTGAAAGACCAAATGCTGCGTTGCGAGTTGAGCTAAATGGATTTTCATTAGGGTTGGTGATCTGGGAATTTTTTGTTACAAATTAAACGATGTATTTTAGTATTAAAAACGACAAAGGAAAATTAAAACTAATAACTAAGTACACTTCACGCCTTTTAATCCCGAGGAAGAAGCACTTCCTAATGCATATGCCCAGGGTTAGTTTCCATAATATAATGTAAAAACTTAATTTAGTGGTGAAATAAAAAGAAAAATGTAATTTGACCAAGTTTCAATAACAATATGAATATTTACAGAACCGGATCTCAAAGTACGTACGAGTCAGCGCCCTTAGGATGAAGGAAAACGGTGAATTTTTTGTGAACCCTATAACGGCGATCGGCCCCCTATCACGTTGGGTTAAGTGTGCTTGGTGAAGCGTGGGCAAGTCTATCCCACTGTGGGATTAAAAGGCGTGAGGGTATAATTTTTTTTATGACTTCACACTTTAATACCCTAGAGGCAGAGCTATAAGAGCTAGAGGTATATTGATGTAGCCATAGTCTCGCGGTCCATTTGTATGGAAGTTGATCATGGGCATTTTCTATTTATTGCTGAGATATTTTGAGCGTTAGACATTGACACACGTAACTATAAGAGGACTAGTGAAAAGTGCGAACCGCCATGATGTGGAATGACTTGCCGGAGTCTGTGTTTCCTGCGCAGTACAGTCTGAAGGTATTCAAGTCGCGGGTGAATAGGTACCTAATGAACAAGTGTGCTCCAACGTAGACCACATCGCTGCTTAGCATCAGGCAGGATGGTGGTGAAACACTTTTTCATAGTGATAAAAGAACTAGTGAATGCCCCGGGGTTTCATTTGCGTAATGTCAGTATTAATGTCTATTCAAAAATACTACCACCAAATTTTAAAACCATAACTCTCTCTTTTGAAAAGTATTCTCTTATCTCACGTAAACATTATAAAAAGAACACCTGTGCAAAATTTTAGCCTTCTGGGGCCAAGGGTTTAGGCTGGGCGATGATCAGTTAGTAATTAATGAATCAGTCAGGACTTTGCGTTTTATATATATATAAGTATAGATAATAGAATCGGAACTCATCATAAGCCTGCGACAAAAATCAGAAACGTAAACTTTCTTTACCTTGTTACAAAATGAAAGCAAAGGCTAAATAAATGCATTAACTGCAACACATGTTACATACATACACCCACACCTAAGTGCCTTGACCGGGTGATTAGATTGCTTAGGATGCTTAGATTTTCTTAACGATGTTTTCCTTCAGAGTTTAAGTGCAATGAGGAAAAGTGCAAACATTGGAAAAAAGAATCCATTCGCATTGATTTATTTCAAAGTAGATAGTTGCATATAATAGTATCATATTATGTAATTAAATATATTTTTATGTTATTTTCCTTCACAACTAAACCGTTGTTGTGGGCTTTGTTAACCAGGAAAACGAGCAAGGGAATCAGAAATGTTAGTAAACATTAATGATGTAAGGTATTACGGCTACCTGCTAGCATGTTCCTAACGCAAGCATGTAGGTTGTGTCACTTTAGGTACCGAAAACACTTTGAGATAGTAATAAGTACCTATTACAATTTAAGGCTTATAAAAATACGATTTAAAATAAATAAGTATATAGAAACTTTTCATCACCAGACGGTAAATCTTACTTTATGGTTTTGAATTCTACTCCAAATACCATAGACTTCGAAATCACTTGTTTCATGTGTCACATAAAGACAACTTTGGGGGTTGGTAAGAGGTAAAAAAAATCCGCGTCCTTAACATTTTTCATACAAATTTCGAGAATAATGAATGGCTATTGGTCTCTACTCACTCATCGATCAGTAAGAACCTTTTCGCGTGCAAAAAACCTATTACCTACGCACATATTTCCGGTTGTACGCCCCTTACAATTTATATCAATATCGGACCTATTGGCTTCGTGGGATTATGGGCTTTCGTGTATATTTATTACTTAATGTGTGGTTTGTTCGATTGGCATTATAAAAGGAGTATCTCGGTTTCCGGCTCTTGTGGAAAAGGTTTTTTTATTTGTGTTTCGTAAGTAAACGTAGTAGTGAAATGTAACATTTTTATCATTTGTAACATGAAATTTTAAAATAAAATTGATTACACTGTGAGACAGAGATAGTTTTATACCAGGTACATAGCACTGTCCCTGTCACACAACGAGAGAAATATATATTTTTTTTAAACACAGTGAACAAGCTTTTGACCATTATACTGCTTGATGCTAAGCAGCGATGTGGTCTATGATGGATACAAACTTGTTTATTAGGTGACTTGAAGACCTCCAGAGTACATAAAGTAAGACCAACATGTTATGTGGGTCCAGAAATGTAAATGCGTAATTTTTATAGTTGGGTCATTTATATATATTATAGGTACTGACACACATGCTCATTAGTTGCATGTTTTAGGGCTATTCCTATTATCGCTTCTTCTAATTCAAAGCTTTGCTAATAATGTAACTTAACGGGAATAGCCCTAAAAGCATGGCACTAAATAATGTGAACGTATCTCAGTATCTTTAAGGTACTGATGCCCATGCTGATTAGAGGTATGCTTTTGGAGCTGTTACGGTAAGTAACGAACCACCAAGCAGTTAAACATCTCAATTCGTCTAGTAATAAGAATAATAATATTACGGGAATCGCTCCAAAGGCATGCCACTAATTAGTTCGCGTCTACCTTTATTCTGATAGCAAGTCTACCCTGCTTTGAAAATTAAAGACGTTACTGAATTGTTTTCATTCTTTCATTGTCCTAATGCCATAGTTGTAATCTAAGTATAAAGTGTTTTACTACTGCCCATCATCTATGTCCGAACAATCGGTAAATCTTGCTGATCTAGTAATTGTAAACTTCTGAAAAATAGAACTCCAAGAATCACGGTTTAAAAAGAATTGTGTTTAAAAAAATACATCTAACACATAGAATTGCAAGGAACAAGGGTTATTGGTAAATTTCGTTGATAGATTTAATTAGGTAGAAAATAATCATAATCAACATTTCAAAGGGCTAGTATACGCCTCATTACATGGGAAAATATTGTTGAAAAGTTCATGACCAGCATGGACTGGTGATCAGGGCACCTGCTGCTAGGATGATGGTCGCGTTTTCAATTCTCGCCCCCGACAAATAGATTTTGTGAAGAGCTGAGGCACTTCTTGTGGGACTCAGATCATCATCTGGGTGTTTTATCTAACTACATAATATGTACGTACATACATACATACACTTCACGCCTGTCTCTCATTAGGCAGAGACTACAGATCTCCATTTGTCACGGTCCTGACATACCCCTTTTGCTTCATCTACATTCATA
>SJJU01006593.1:0-27566 GCA_012932125.1 Conopomorpha cramerella
TATGTATGTATGTTATGCAATTTAACTAAAATATAACTCGCATTAGGCAAGCCACTGTACTCGGAGACTGATCAAGTTACTTTTAATACTCTACCTAACTTGGATATGAAAAGTCGAAAAAGGCAGATTGGCTGGTCTCCTGACGCTGTACTCGCCACCTAATGTACGGAGTGGGAAAGTTGGGTATTGCAGATATTGAAGCTAAAAGTAATACGTCATGGCCGGTAGAATACGTGTTCCATGCAGCATGATAAGGCTGGAACATCGAATACATGGATACGGAATATGTGTGATAAGAGGAAAGTTTTGCAGTTTTAAGGAAAGAGTACTGGATCCAATGTATTGAGAAGGGCTGCTTCGGGTTGGTTTGTGGGCAGATGGAGAGAATGGATGAAAGTCGATTGACGAAAGAGATTTATATGGGTGATGTAATGGGCCGGGTGAGTAGAGGTCGCCCCAGAAGGACATAAAGACCAGATTGGTGATGTCCTGACCGAAGGTGGCGTGAAAAGTACTCGAAACCGGAGGTCATGTATGAAAAGAGGTATGAATGTAGATGAAGCGAAATGGGTATGTCAGGACCGTGACAAATGGAGATCTGTAGTCTCTGCCTACCCCTCTGGGAGACAGGCGTGAAGTGTATGTATATCGTTCTGAGCGATACGGTCGCCTCATGCAGTTTTACAATTGTACATTTTACATTTTATACTTTACAAGAGCGTTGTTGAGGACAGGAAGGCGTGGCGTGATCTTGTCAAGGCCCTCTGTGCCTCTGGGGTGCCATGGGTACACAACACACACACTTTACAATGTGTACTAAAGAGTAAATTCATACTGCAAATTGTCCTTGTCGCAACAGTGTAGCTAATGTATAACAACGGTACCAAAAGTCCCAAGTGGTTTCAGAGGGTAGGCAGAGATCATGGACATCCACTTGTCACGACTTGGACGAAATATCTTTCACCACTTCCACATTATATTATATACTGTATATAGCTATTGAAAGCTCGGGCTGGTGTATTTGTTGTAATTTCCATGATTGAACAGAAAAGTAATGTAACTATAACTGCACGGTCGTATTGTTCCGCCATATTTGTTGTTGTTGACACTAGCGCTGCAGGTGAAAAATAAAAGTACTAAATTCTAATCACCCGCCTTCCTTAACGGCAGCCCAAATCAACGAACTAACCATTCAATCAGACGGGTGATTAGACGGTCAGTGACAACAATTTTACAAACGGGCTATCCTTTTAACTAGGAGCCGGCGT
Organism: Conopomorpha cramerella; assembly: GCA_012932125.1. NCBI lineage: Eukaryota > Metazoa > Arthropoda > Insecta > Lepidoptera > Gracillariidae > Conopomorpha > Conopomorpha cramerella. The sequence continues at coordinate 1,269 of SJJU01006593.1, forward strand.
TTAATTAAGCGGCTAGCTGGTTGATTTAACCAGTTTGCTGCGACAGAGGCATCTTTTGGTTCCAGCAGTTCCAATGGCAGAGGAAGCATGAGACGTGGTGCGGAGGGGGGGAGGGGGGACTGACCGCTGGCAGTGCGCGACCCGGCGCTCGTGCAGGTCGGCGGGCACGGTGCGGGGCGCGGGGGGGGCGGCGGCGGCGGCGGCGGCGGCGGCGGCGGCGCGGCTCAGCGCCGAGCGCGTCTCCGACAGCTCGCGGTGCACCGTCTCGTAGTCGCGGAACATCGCCGACACTAACGACACCACCATACGAACATTTGTTTTATTACCCCACTACTAAAGGGGACGTTTTACTGACTGACTGGGTTGTCAGGTCTATGCGATGCTGACCAAGTATACCATCATCATCATCCACATAATGTCCACTTCTGGACGAGGGCCTCACCCAATGAGATCCGTCATTTGGAGTGAAATGCCAGTAATCGCCACGCTTGGCAGGCGGGTTGGCAATCGCAGTGGTGTTGTGGTTTAACTCACAGAGAGCGCTGCTGCCCGTTCTCTGGAGAGCTCACTCGGTCGCCTCTTACGACCCCCATGACGGGAAAAGTTGGGCTGGGGTGGTGACACGTGTATTCTATTCGCCGTCACCACATGGCTTAGCATACCATCGTTTCATACTAATATTGTTCTCGCTGTGTGACAGGGATAGCATTAGACGGTTGATATAGCACTGTCACTGTTACACACAGTAAAAGCGTCTTTTTTTATCCCTATGACCAAGCGTTTGACCACCATCCTGCCTGATGTTAAGCAGCGATGTGGTCTACAATGGAGCACACTTGTTCATTAGGTACATATTCACCCTCGACTTGAAGACCTTCAGACTATACTGCGCAGGAAACACAGAATCCGGCAAGTCGCACTATGAAAGTAGACGCGAAACCGTTTGCGTCTGATCGGAAAGTTTTGTAAAATACTCACTCGTACAATAGTGAATCTTTAATTTAGCATGCGTACGGAGCAAAAGATAGACAACAATGTATACAATATGCTACCTTATCGATCTGTTGAACGACACTTTGTATAAAGAAATAATATTTTTTTTTCGTTTTTTGAAAATGTTGATATAAGGACTGACTGATTATCTTGAGTTTCACCAACATTTTAAATTTAACGCTGTACAGTTCAATACAAGATCGAAGCCGCGTAGAAAAAGCTAGTCATCATTACATAATTAAAAAGTCGTTTACTCACTTTTATCCTCATACATCTCATACGTCTCTTTCAGCTTGACTTCCGCCTTTTCTGCTCTCTCCGTCAGAGTCTGCTTCTCTAGCTCTAGCGTCTCCTTCTCCACGCAGAGAACTCTCTCTCTCTTACTGAGCTGCAGCAACTCTTGTTCCAGCTTGTCGACTCTCTCGCGGAAACTCTTGTTCTCCGTCACCATTTGTTTTAAATTCATGTTCATTGTTTCAAACTGTTTTTCATAGTCGTGAATTAGGTTCTCCTTTTCTTCTATGTTGTCCTGGTAGGCGGTGAAGAGCGGGGCTGGAAAGTAAATGATACTTCATTATTGAATTAGCAAGATGAAGACGGAAGTAACAAAAAAAAACAGTGAAAAGATTGAATGGGTTCCGTCGGCGATTGCAGATGGCGCTGGTGTCGTTCAAGCCACGTTAAGTCGGTTTACGGACGGTAGTCTGACGTGACAACGTCAAACATTGCAGTAGTAGTAGTATACTCGCTTACGGAACGGGACAATGACGCCATCTTTTTCGTGCACGCAACCGTATTATCGAGTTATTAAACGTTGTCTCGTCTAAACTTCTCGTCCAAATCTAGTACAGTGTCATTCCTCTAGTATACATCAGATTGAGGTAGCGCGGGAGTTTAGACGACGGTCTAGAGATAACTCGCGTTTTGTAGTAAGAAGGTTTATGTTTTTATCGTTGAGTATATACAACTTTGTTCCTCTGTATCAATCTCTATAATGATGTATTTTATTTTTGTACTCTTGCCTTTTTATGGTGACGCTATTTCGCAAAAAAAATAGTACTTCTTTAGGAACGAATCCTACTCGAACCAACGATCCTATTTGAAACCAAACCATATGGGCCTTAGCCGATGTAATGGTCAAGAAAAGAATACATGCGCACTTTTTAAACTAGAACGAACCAATGAAAGCGAGGAAATTTGATAGATTAACCAATGACATTCAATAATGAATCGTGCGTTCTTTTGGACCAATAAAAGTAGCGCCAGTAATAAGTTAAATAAATGTAATGTATAAAAAGTTACCTAAAGCCTGAGCGCTGAGTAAACCAGATATATTGGTCATCTTTGTCGGCGTGCTCTCCGCGTCCGCCTTCACGTCCTCGTCTCTGTTTTTATCGCCATCTGTAATTATTATTATCATTACAATTAATTCAAGGGGCTTGAAGGTGTAAAAAAACGGAAATACACACAATGGAGATGTATTAATGATAGAAATGGAAATTATCAAATTCCAAAAAGTTGATCGAACTGTGATGAGTGTAGCCAGCTCATCGCCCAACAATATCCAAATTCGCAATCTGAACGTGCTGTAGGTCACCTTTCCATACAACTGACGTAGCTCAGATAGCTATGTATTATCATATTTTAATGAAACGTGCACAGACATTATAAGTCAATATTGTCCACCGGCTATATAGGCGCGAATATAATCAAAGACAAGCTCGAGCTTACCTTTGTTATTTTACTAGACGTTTCGACGCAGTTGCACGCGTCGTGCTCACGAGTGGAGAGAGTTTGATTATTTTCGCGCCTATATACCCGGTGAACATTATATTGAGCTATATATTATATTCACTGAATTAAAATTTATTTATTTACACTACTGAAGGAACTTTAATTAAATTTGGTGGTACCAATCCAACTTTATAACGGGACATATTTTTGCGCTACATTCGCACAGGAACGAAACAAACGGGATCGACTACGAGCATAAAATGAAAACCAATGTTCAAATTGATAGTAGGTACAGTCACATACTTTAATCCATACATAGCTTATAGCATTACCAACATTGTTTACCGGTTTGAAAGAAGATGTAGTGACTAAGATTGAAAAGGGCATGCTTCGGTGGTTGGGGCATAGGGAGAGAATGGATGAAAGTCGATTAACGAAAGAGATTTATATTGGTGATGTGCAGGGCCAGGTGAGTAGAGGTCGCCCCAGAAGGACATACATTGACCAGATTGGTGATGTCCTAGCGGCAGGTGGCATGAAAAGTACTCGAAACCGGAAGTCACGCATGAAAAGACTTATGAATATAGATGAAGCGAAAGGGGTATGTCAGGAGCGTGACAAATGGAGATCTGTAGTCTCTGCCTACCCCTCTGGGAGACAGGCGTGAAGTGTATGTATGTATGTTTACCAGGTCTATGTGTCAAGCTGGCGGTGATGAGTGAGTCAAACGTGTCGCTGGCGCGGTGCGGGGCGCCTCCCTCCGGCGGCCTCGCCGCGCTCTCCCGCAGCTTCTGCTGGTACTTGGACAGCTGGATGTTTAACCTGGCTCACAACATATATTTTTTATAACTATGAACAAGCGTTTGACCACCGTCCTGTCTCACTAATATAAGCGGCGATGGGGGCTACGATGAAGCACACTTGTTCATTAAGTACCTATTTACCCACGACTTGAAGACCTTCAGATTGTACTGCGCAGGAAACACAGACTCCGGCAAGTCATTCCACATCCTGGCGGTTCGCACTATGAAAGTAAATGCAAACCGTTTGGTTCGCGTAAATGGTAAATCCACCTGGTAATGATGACGTTTAGCCGTTATCCTGGTTGTCCTATTGTAAAAACGCGATGGGGTATTAGGTTATGTAACTCCGTAGCACACTCTCCGAAATGCACCCGATAGAAGACAGATAATTTTGGTAAAAATGTCTGTCTGTCTGTTTGTCCGCGAAACACGTCAAAACTCCTGGAAAGATTTTGGTCTAAAACCAAACAAAAATCTTTCCAGGCGTTTCAGTCGTATCGTAGTATTTATCATTAATGTTAGTCCAGTGCATACTTATGCAGGAATGTAAGATCCGGAATTTAATTTGGTTCCCATGGGATCGGATCGTCAAAAAATTACAATTCGCAAATGGCTGAACATATTTTTAACTATTTTTAGTTGATAAGCGGACGGAGTTGCGGGCACAGCTACCTCATCAATATTATGTAGTGCGCATACCGATAGAGCACGTCCTTCAGAGCCATCATGTCCGCGTGCATCCTGGAGTTCTGGTCCTTGAGTCGAGCGAGCAGGATGTGCCGGCTGCTGCAGCTCATGCACACCTGCACCAGCGGCACCGCGCCCTCCACCTCGTCTGCAACGACAACGTAACTACTACTTGACTATGTGCGGGCGGGTCCGGTTATACCCTTTCAAGCCGAAGTCTTTTGAATTAGTGGACCATGTTCAGTCCATTTCAGCAGATTTCAATGCCTCCAGAAAAAAATCTACTAATCGACCTCTACACACAAAAAAACACATAAATAGCGAGTTTGTATGGGGAGAGAGATTTAAAAAATATAATATAGCTTATGTCAGAAAGTGACAGATACGGAGAAAATATTCTAAAAAATATTTTTGATCATTTTTTTTGATGAAACGCGCACAGATATTATATCTCAATATTGTTCACCGGGTATCTAACAAAGGTATGTAAGCTCGAGCTTGTCTTTGATTATATTCGCGCCTATATACCCGGCGAACAATACTGAAATATTTTTTTATAGGTGTATAGGTACTACAAATTTTCAATGTTAATTCAATTATTACTGATGTTAAAAATCCTGAATGCCAAGATGTGAAGTGCAATATATTTTATTATGTACAACTTGCTGTACATATTTACCTTTATCAGGAACATCAATCAGCCGGAGCTTCTCGCCAAGCTCCCGACACCTGGCCTCCAAGTCCTTGTTCGTATTCTCCAGGTCATGAACCCTGGCGTTCCACTCATCAGCTTGCCGGAGACTAGACTCGTGCTCCGCTCTCAGCCGGTCATTCTCTTCAGCAAACAACTTGTTGTAGTCAAGAACAGCTTTCAATTTCTCTTTTAGTTTTGCTATGTGGTTTTCTTTTTCAGATATCTATAGGAAGAGTACAGTTATTCAAATTAATTCTGTGTAAGGCTCCCCCACTATTGTGCTGAATTAAATATGCTTGGTGGAATGTGGGCATTTGCTTACTACACCCTGAGTGCCTCTGACTACCCCCAAAAGACTGATAAAATACTTGCATTAGCAAACTACGTCATTAGACGAGGATTGCATTAACTAATTAAATCAAAATGGAATCCTCGCCTAGCACTCTGCAAGTATGTTGTCAAAGTCCTATCACATGTAGCTCCTTCTACTTCCACCTATAACTCAGTTACCTGAACACAATTTTCTTCGCACCGATCCATGAGACTCATAATAAGATTTTCATATTTCTTAGACAGCTTTTTCTTCTGTTCTCGCAGTATATTTTTGCCACTCTTCGGTTTCTCACCTTCACGGGGTACATGTTTTCTTGGAGGCTTTACTGGAATTTCACCTTAAAAATAAAAGGAAATAATAATGCTTCTGACATCTTGGCTAGGCTACCAAATACCTACTTAGGTTCATGATCCACAGTCAATGAGAATAAAAATAGAATAAAATGAGACAACAATATGAACAACATGCAAGTTTGAAACAGTAAGAGAAAATATTTTCTGTTACTCTGTATTTTCTGTGACGTTTTGGTTGTCCTATTATAAAAACGCGATGGAGATATTGACTCACCTATAATATCTCTAGGATCTTCATAGGTGGGATTGTTTTCTGCTACATACACTTTTTCAATACTGTCTCCAAATAGCTGATCTAGCTCTTGGGGCATATCATTATGCTTTTTTGAAGCTAAATACAGTTCCTTCTTCATATTGTTACATTTGTCGCTTACAACATAGAAATATTTGTCAGTTCCTGTAAAGTTTGCGCTGAATGTTCCCTTTCTTGGACTGATTTTCACAGAACATTTCTTGGAGCGTTTACCACTATGATTTTGATTCTGGAAGCAATTAAACTATATCAATACATAGTACAAAACAAAGTGATCTTCCACTGTCAGTCCCTATGTATGATCACATAGATCTTAAAAATATGTAATGGATTTTGAAGTGGTTTTCTTAAGTAGATAAAGTGACTTTTGAGAAGGGATTTATATGTAAAATACATGCATATTAGCAGAGGCACTGTTATAATATACCTATATCGGATAAACAATGTTTTCAGGGTCAGCTAATATTATAAAAAATTAAAGTGAGTGTAACTTAAATCTTTATCTCGAATACTACTACTGAATGGAATTCAATGAAACTTTACAGTACATAATATAGTTTATACGTAGGCCACATTTTATAACACACCCACAGGGATGGCAAAAACTGCAGATTGTCACCGGGTAGGTACATTATTATAAGAAATATTTTTTTACATATTTGGGTATGTACACACAAATGAAACCAGTCTTTATTGTTGTGTTGGTTAACATAAAAGGTAAAGCTTGATTCACTTACTTTAAAATCACAGTATTCAACTTCCATCACTTGGTGACCAATTTCACCTTACACCTATTTGAATATCTTTACCTATTTCCATTGTGCAACACCGAACCGAAGTATGAGCCTTTGCGTGATTCAGTTTTATCACGCCTGGTGGAGATATTTAGGACAATCATGACACAGGCAAACTTATGAAGTAGGTCATTATTGACTAAATAGTTACTGACGTAGGAACTGGGAGACGTTTTATTACTAGGTATTGTATACAAGTATTTCATAGAATTTGTTACATAAAATCATTACAGTGGAAACTCCAGATACAGAATTCCGATTATTTGTTTTGTGTGATCCTCCGCCCATTAATTTGATTCCTAAACCACAACCCAACTTCTAACCTATTTTATAACCTAAGTTTTGTAAACAAACAAAGTTTGAGAAAATGTTACCGCGGTAACCAAAATTCGAACCAACCGGGGTGGCAAGTTGTGATATAAACTCCCTGTCAAAAACGATGTCTGTTTTTCACACTAGATGTCGCTCGTTACATTATCACTGAATATCATGCAATCATTTCGTGGACGGCCCGCGATTTCATTGTTGCGTGTAGTTTCAGTATTTCATAACAAAAATAACACAATCGCGTACTAATGATATTACGGAAAATCCTTTCTTTTCTAGGTCATGCAGCTTCAGCACAAAGTATATTTTATCCTAGAGCATAAAGTAGGTAGGTACATAGATTTTGTCGTTAGATAGATTACAGTTTAATCTTCGCTTTGGGTTGTCTTACAACTGTGGTAATAAAAATGACAGTTTGAATCCAGAAGAGACAGACTGAAGGTACTACGCTCTTTGCAAGTCTATAGTTGTGTTTAAAAACAGGGCCTAGCTTAGACCCAGCATATTATTATATTAGTAGGTAGTAAATATTCAGACCATACACAACTAGACTTATTGTTTACCGCGTAGGACTTTGAGTCTGTCTCTTTCAAAGCAAAAGTATAGAATTTAATGTACTTTTTATACTCTTTCACTACTTCGTGTATTTCATAATTCTGTCCAGTATTCATTTATTGATCAATTTTAGAGTGCAAGTTTCATTTTTAGTCTGATCCTAGACAAAATAGTGCCCTCTGTTGATTTTTATGCAATTTAATTTACAGCAAAATAGAAATTTACACTTTTTTTCAACAGATGGCGGTAGTTAACAATAACATAGCTACCAAACCAAATTCAATAACAACACTGTCAGTTAGTAATACGTTGAGAGAGTGATCGTATTTAATTTGGTAGTGTTATAGTGACTACGCATGCGCTTTTTAAACAGCTGAGCAAACATGGCGGCACCAAGTGTTGAATTTTGGAACTACTCAGTCGCATTGTTTGCTCGCCGGTTCGATGCATGACGCTGTTCAATTTTATTTTATTTTGCTAACCTAAAAAGTATTTGTTATTATTCCGTCCTTTTATTAAGTTTATTTAGAAACTGTTAATTATTTCGCGCTAAAGGAACTGTTGTGGAGTCCAGTAATTTAAGATTTTTGATATTTTTCGGTCCCCCATAGTGTTGCGAGTGAACGTACGGGATCGCACTTGCTGCTTCGTCCTCGCGCGGGTGCTATCGATTTTTACGATGAAAATTGTGTTTTGTTTACTATTGTAAAACGATGGTAAACATAACTTGAAGGTGTCCTTGTGATGTGTTTAGCCAGTGCAAGTGTTAGTGAGGAAGGAACTCAATTATGAACGAAGGATCGCGCAGTTGTGCGCTACTCTTTCGATAATGGAGTTTGAAAACGACTTCAGTCTGAAGGAATGGGCCAAGGACAAGCCCTTGTCCATCCTGCAGCTGGACCCGGCGGACCGTGCTGTCCTTAGAATAGCAGGTTGGTTCTTTCATACGTTTATTTGTTCGGTAATTAAGTATAGTAGTTACTAGCGGAACCTGTACCTAATCGTTCATTGATAAGGTTCTTCGGTGACTAGTCCTCGCGCATGCGCAATATAAATCATGATAAAGACGAAAACATTGCAAACATAGGCAAGGCACCTACTATTTATTGTGAAACAGGTAGATAGGTTTATTACCTAGGTACTACTCATAGATAACATCACCCAAGAAGCACAGTTCCCGCCTTTTATTGTGTTTCGTGTGTGTTCTTACTTTCTTCGTAAATCACTTGAGCACGCGAAATGAAACCGAATCGCGTGTTGATTCTAACATTCCAGCTGTTTTAGTTTTAATTAGACATTATGATACCTATTGCCATTCGTGATCCGACGAGGCACGGCCTTCTGTAATGTAGGCATATCGTTAGTGTTACGTTACCTAACACTGTTGCGAATTTTGGGTCCAAAAAGCGATACTAAAACTTTTTATTAATTTGTGGGTACCTAGTTGACCTTCGGTGGCGCTATCAACTATTTTAATTATGTGTATTATTATTAATTGATATACGACTGCCTACCTATTATACTCTGCTCGCAATATTGAAGTGCAATCAAAGATTCCTCACCGGTCAAAAATTTCTTTGTAAATACATAAGGGTAGGTACGGAAAACGATGTAGTTAGACAGATCGTCCATACGGAGCTAGCAAATGTAGGTACACGATTTCAATCTATTGTACTCGAAACCGGCTAATGTGTAGGTAAACCGGAATGTATGACTGTGACAAACACTGACAAACAAGGTAATAGACAGGTACGCCACTGTTGAGTAGACAACTCGTACAAAACATTGTCAAGCTGTCTGTACTTCAGGCGTTGCCGTCCACTTTCTAAACCTAGATTCGTTGTGGCCTATTCTCTATTCGTTTGTTTTTAATTTTCCGCCAATCACCTGACAAAATACTAAGAACCGTAGAGCCGCCGCCGTTCTGGGTCCCAAGTTTTAATAATCACAATCGTGTCTGTATGATCTCTCATTGGTCGTTTTGTATGCAATTTTTATCGTATCAAGAGTTGTTAGAGAGTAACAATAAGCAGCTTATGCCTAGCGTAAATCCCGGTCGACCAGCCCGCTTGCGCGAGAGATCCCTTTTTTTATTTGCCTTTGTGTCTATTATGCCGGGCGATGGCTTTCTGATCCCGAACGGTACCGTACCGTACAGGAAAGGTAGCGTCAAGCAATTTTAGTTCAAATTTACTTTTAGAGCCGAACGAAGGCTTTTCACTCGCCATAAATACTACTATTGATAAAGTAGCCTGTACCTACCTAAAACCTCACGTAAAGCCAACCAAACATTCAATGAGTTCTTCGAAGGCATATGGGCTAAAACCGCATTGTAACAACGTGCAGCAATGGACGCCTCACCATTGCGATACCAGTGAGAGATGATTGAACTTATAGACTTGGGGTCTCTGGTCGTCTGGTCGTGCACTTTGGCACCGGGAGTTCGATGTAGTTAGATAATTATGTCAATTGACAAATTGATGATGTTGATGATCCATGCGACTGTTTTCGGCCATGGCAGTCGCCGTCCTTGTCAAATTACCTAAATAGTATTATACTCGTAGTTAGGTGTAGTGCAAAAACTTTTGAAATGGTTACTTTTTTCAATCGTTGTTTTCTTACTAACACGTGGAGAATAAAAGTTGTATTATCATAATGTGGAGAGCGCGACAACAGTGTTTATTGATAAGGTAATTATTTTACAACTTAATACCTTCACACGTGACAGAGGAAACAGAGACAGGCACCTGCGTACGTGGCAAGCATTTAAACTAGAATAAACTGAATTTAAAAAAATCTTTAACACGATCCTCGATGCGGTCCTCGAAATAATGTTGTCTTTTATCAGATTAGATACCGTTTTATCGTTCTTGTCGGGGAATTAGATTTCGGCCGCGATTTATCAGAGTTGTTGAACTTCTAAAACGCTATCAGTTCATCAAATCAACCAATTAGATCAATACACGTGGTCTTTTATTCAATAACTATGTAGTCATCGTTTTATTCCTTAGAAGGAGAGTTATTGTCGGAATACCATTTCCATTTGTAGAAGTGACCCAAATACGGGTTTCCCGGAATAGTTAATGGTCAACTCGCTGACCCGGCGAGCTTTGTATCGGCACGAATATACCCCAACATATACAATATGCTTTTACACCAACAATAGTTTCAAATATCTACAATGTTTATAGTCTATGTGCTATTCTGGTTTTAAGTAATAATGGTGTAGTTAGTTTCATCACGACTATCTACAGGGTGACTGGTGAAGGTCTGGCCATAGCAAACGGTCTACAAAAAATACTAAAATTGACATAGATCCTAAACTATAACACTTTAGTTAGAGAATGTTAGCTTTAATATGTAGCAAATAACCTCCTTTACATGACCTTTTGCTATGGCCAGACCTTCACCAGTCACCCTTTATAAGCTTTCGCAGTTAGAATGTTACCCTTAGTCCCGTTTCGAAGCTGACTACGCAAAAGTTAGCTATGAATTGGGTCTATTCTTTCACGTGTCGTAGCCAGATTTGGTAGCTGGGACTAAGGCGAATGTACCAATGGGGATGCATATTGTTCATTAACAAGTAGTTAGGTACGTCAAACATTGCTGCTACCTATATGTATATCTATGTACTGTACACGTACATTCACCCCCATGGTTCCTAAAATGATGAACATTTCTTGCACCCCGTTTCCGTTACAATACAGTGAGCTATACAATAATTATATTATGTTCTACTCTGTTAGTACTTTAGTATATTTTATAAAATAATTATCCCACATAAAGTAGCAATTTCTGCTTATTCGTTTGGAAAGCAGACTTACTACCCATGGTGGACAATAATAATTTGTGGATTTTTTTTTATTGCAATTTAAATTAATTTCTACTGTTTCCAGATGAATCCTGTCCTCGTCCTTTAGTCCTTCCTGCTCCTGAATCCCTCACCGACGTAATATATATAATACACAGTTCCTACAACTAGTCTTACGATTATTGTTTACCCTTTCAGGGACGTTAAAAATAATAAAACTGTAGCCGTTAGTGTCCTGAAAGTGTTCCTGATCAGTGTACGTAATATTGTGTAGATGTAGCGAATGTTGAGTTATTGTATTTTGCTTTTATACAATGAATTGTAAACTTATAATTGTGTCAAATAATGCATTACATTTTTTTATCACTATGAACAAGCGTTTGACCACCATCCTGCCTGATGTTAAGCAGCGAAATAAATGTATACTTTATGGTTGAACCAATAGACTTAATTTGAGGTGCTACTAGTTATTGTGAGTTTGAAGCTTTTCACTTTATAATTCTGGACCATCTTAGATCAACCTTTTTATCATGTAACCTAACCTAACATTTTCACCTAATTTATCACAAAAAGGACCTACCCACACACACTTGTTAATCTTAATTAATCCCAAAGCGGTGTACACAGAGGCACTAATTCATCAAATGTATCCCAAACCCTTAGATTATTTTTTGTGAACATAACAAGCATTCTCATAAGTTTAGATACTAATACGCCATTGCGTGTCAAGAATTCCTGCACAATAATTACCATTTAAATTGCGATAGACTGAACTAAAGAACACTATTTATTGACGTCCACAACAGACTATCACTTCATGAATATTTGATTGGAGATGTAGTGAAAAAAACACACCGCTCAATTGAAAGATCAACATCGTAAAACTCAGCGCCTGTCTTGAGAACTAAAGAAAAATACTACATCGTTATTGCAGTGAAGTGTTGCCGAGAAACTTGTGTCATCGTTAAAATCACAAAGGGAATGCAAAATCGGCGAGAAAACCACCGACTGAGCTAACGAGTAACGAGGCTGCCGACTCCGACACACATTATACAGATTGCTCTTTGTCAATGAAAACTGCGCTTTCAAATACCTAAGCAGCAGTCGCGGAATGGAAATTGAGTCAAAGAAAGATGATTGCAGGCGGAAGACTTTACGAGAATTCATTAAACTTGGTCAACGTGGTTCTTCATTTACCATATTTGACAAACTACATCTATAGCAGTGTTTTTTTAAGGAGAATGTTTAATTCCTTAACTTCTTATCTTTTAGGGACGAAACTACCTCGGTAGCATTTGTGACTCGATTGTTGACATAATTCGCATTGTACACACTACACTTGTGTTTTCAAGACCACTGAGTTATGCCCAGTAGACTTCATATTGAATTATAAGTGGGACATTATGACTAGGTGCACTACAAAATTGAATCTTTCAAAGAATTGCCATTGAAAGTATGTTAGTATAGCAATTTCGCTTCGATGGAGAGTCATTATATTACGATAGTGAACGTCGGCAGAGGGGCATCAAGCGTGAGTCAGATGTAGTAAACAAACACGTTTTTGTTGCTCCCAGCTCGCCGGCGAGTGCGCGAGTGCGCTAGTCAGACCTCATTGCACAAAAAATGGAGCAATTTCAAATTTAATGCATAGCAGAAGCCTATTATGTAGAACATAATTCCGTTGCATAAAAAATGAGACGCTTTGCCTTCTTGGAAACTTGGAAACAGAACTGGTAGTTCTTGAACTTTCATAAAACGAATGTTCATTCATTCACTCTTTTACTGCGTTCACACTATCTGATGTTGGCGGGAGATACTTAGCGAAACTATATTAACACAGTCATAGTTGGGGGGTATAATTTTGATATGCGACTTTTCCATCAGACTTTGTATATTCCATCAGCTTATAGGCTCTGAAGAACATACTTTTTCTACAGACCGTTGACAGTTATTTTACCTCTGGCTGTTATAGTCGGCAGCCGCGGCTGGGGTATAATATATTGACGTCTGTCAAAGGTAAAATAACTTGTGAACGGTCTGTACACGCCCGGGGTACTTCTCGGGCCCACAAATATCCGATTTATTTAACTCAGTGAACGTCAAACCGTCATTTCAAACCTGTGATACCTATGTATACATTTTTTTTTATAAAGACCCCATATTTAAAAAAATGTTGTAGTTTTGAAAATTAACATTTTAATATTTATTTTTTAAATGTTATTTTACATAATACTGTTTTGAGAAGCTGTGATATTATTACACCAAGGTTATATTGTATGTCGTCAAACTGCAAAAGCCTGTTTTGTACAAAAAACTAGTTTTACACCATTTTTTTTATTCGCAGTGGCAGAATGTAAATGTGAAAAGGAAACATAAATCTTATTACATAGTTCTTTAAAAAAACAAGGCACGTACAAACTTAAATCTGCTGTTTTAGCTATAACTATCTTACCAACTGCTGAAGTACCTACAGGGTCTCACTAAAATCAAGTAATGTAACTTATACCTCTAGATATATTTTTTTGTAAGATTGAAGGAGTGATTCAGAATATGAACACAGCTGTATACGCTCATTGTCTACAAAAAATTAAACGCTCATAGTGCGGTAGTGGTGTTAATAAAACGATCCGACTAAATGTTTTATGGCAATGCTAATTAGAGACATCCTATTTAATTAGAGCGTATTTGTGTTAATACGGTATGTAAAGAAAGTGTACACTCGTGCATATCAAGAATGTACTCAAATGTTATGGAGAAGTTGTACACTAATGTTATTCCCAGAAGATGTCTACAGTTCTTTATTAAAAACAAAAATGAAGTTTCTTTATTCTCACATCTGATTAAGACATATTGCGTTCACCACACGGTAAGATAAACACGAGACTTTGCTTTTCAATTTTGCGTAGTTAATGGCTTATGGACCTATTACATACTCTTAAAGTAGATAATGAAAAAAAACCGTTACAAATATTAACCTCAAGAAACTTTGAGCTCAGAGCCGTGGGATTTTATCTACGCATGACAATGTTTCGAGCAGTCTTTACGCACAAGGAGTTGCTGTGGAATACCTTAAGAACAATGACTGAAAAATGTCATAATATACCTCTTTTTATTACACATGCACAGACCTAGAATTGAAATAATTAGAACTTTCATTTAACTAAAACATGCATTTACTCGCTTTAATAATTTAAAGGTGTGACCAATATTCAATGTAGTACAGCAGTGTAGTAGAGCGTCTGTGGTCCAGTTGGTAGGATACTTGACTTGTAACCGGAAGGTCGCGGGTTCGAGTCCGGCTACTGGACGTGTACCAATGGGACTCTTTTTCAGAGCCTATGTACGCAATACAACGCTCGTACGGTGAAGGACAACATCGTGATGAAACCCGCACACCACAAGGTGTGTGAACCCTATAACGGCGATGGGCTCACCCCCTGTCACGTTAGGTTGAATATGCTTGGAGAATCGTGGGTATTTGCTTAGCAAGTGCCTCTGCCTACCCCGCTTTGGGATTAAAAGGCGTGAAGTGTATTTTTTATAGCCAAATTGTAAGTATTGCGATCGTTGTTCTAATGTCATGTAGCGACGTAGCAGTTGTTGTGTTGTTATTGCTTCTAATAAGCAAAAATTTCTACATTCATAAATTTTATCGCATCACGTTATTAATGTGACAATAGACATTTCCCACGAGATTTTCACAGACGGAAACACTGGAAAATTGGGATGAAAAATGCTGTTGATTTACATTCTCTAAAGTTTTCACATCAATGTTTTGATTGTACTTTTTACAGCAATAACTGTGCTTCTTTGTGGAAATGTGGGGAGCAATATATATTCCAGGCTAATTTTATTTATTGTGGGATATTCCATAGTGAGCTCCACAGTCCATAATGAAACAAGTGAACTAGACAGCGACTATACCGGCGCTGTGTTTATGTAGTTATGTACCTACGTATATAAAAAGTGAGCTAACCAATTGTAAGGGGGAGAGTGGCGGAGGTGGGTGACTGACCGGCAGGTAAGGGCCCGGGCTAGAGCCCCACTGTGCGTTCACACAGCACAATCATTATAACATCAGACTTTGACTGGCTGTCATACATATCGCGTGCTAGACGTACACCATCAATTAAAATAATAGAATTTGTACAAGATTGCTTTTTTGACGTAGTTGAGCATTGTGAGACGTATTTTAAGAAGTCTATTTCGAAAGTGTCATGGAACACGCAGATGTTTAATAAGGGTGGCTAGTAGGTATTGATTTTAAATAAACACTTGAGTGTTTGTGGTGATTGTTTGAAACAGTGATTTTTTCAGAGATACTCGTATTAGGCACAGTATTTCATTCTACATAATGTAAATACAATATATATTTTGATTTTCACGATGTCTTCCGATGTTAATAAACTTTTAGCTTCGATTTTATACATTATAGCACCTATTTAATAGTTAATTTAATAAAAAATAAAATAATTTAATAGATCGTTTAACAAATAAGTCTTAGGTTAACCTAAAACTTGGACAAAATTAATTGAATTAAATAATATCGAAAGCTGCCACCCTTAGACGACAGTTTGAAATAACATCAACTGACTATTTAATCTACTATGGTTAGTCTACTTTCCAATGATAAGAGATACAGAATCGTACGTCTCCTGAGCAGTGACCTTTTTATATCGGACGGTGCCTTTGTAAGTGTATGTTATTAACTCACAACCAAGCTCTTGTGCTAGCTCCTGTGTATAAATGTGCCGGGAATTCTGTTTCTGTCGTGTTAATGAATTTAATGAGAACTTGTCACACGAGCGACTCTAGTACAACGATGTCGCGCCAGCTCCGCTGGTCAAGCCAGCTTTTACATGTACATGCTGAAGAATAATAAGACTCCGTCTTTCAGCTCAAAGCATTGTAAGCTTTCTTTTTAGAAATAGCGTAGGTCAGTAAAGAACGGTTAAATCTATATCAAAGACGGAGTGGTTTTAATTATATTTACATACCGTTTTTAGATGAATAGAAGCAGTGAGTTTATTTAAAATGTTTTATCCTTAAATTAAATAAACCAATTTCTGTTTGTAAATTGGTTCCGTTATCAGGTTGGTTTGTTTTAAATCTTATAGAATTTTTGATAAGTAGGTATATACCTATTATTGTCTACTGGACATATGTCCAGCAGTGGACAATAGTGGACTGACATGATAATCCTCACTCATGAGTGCTGGCAGCACCATCAGCAGAATACCAGCGTCACGGGCAACCGTGGCAATGTGCTGAGTCGGCGTCTCTTGTTTGCTGACAAACACATGAACGAAAGATAGGAATGCTGTGTTTAACATGCATTGTATGTGTAATCTATAACGATGTATTGTCTATAACGATAATGAAGTATATTAAGAGATGTTGGCTGTTGTCCAAGTTAGGGACAAGTAAGTAGGTAAAGTAACTTGACTTACGTTACTCGAATTCGAAGACGGACTAAACGCACATAAGCTCCGCACGCACGTGCATGAGAACGCATTCCCACAAAGACTTTAGTCGCGTCACGTAGAACTTAACACATATTTGCTTACGTGTATTTTGTGTTTACTGCTGCTACTGTTACAGAACTGTAGGTACAGTGACAATTTCAAAGAATTTATGTAGTTTCCCTCCCTAGGGAAAATAAGTTTTTGTTCCAACACCTCTACACAGTAAATATACTTCACGTCGTCTCATCTTATGTTATTTCTTCGGTGATATGTATCATAATAACGAAGACAATATCTAAATATACTTTTTGAGGTGACAGCTGATTGTTACTTTGCTGACGAAATAGTTTTGAAGTGTTTGTTGTCCTAGGATCTGTATATTAGAAAAATGTCTACTCAGTGTTTGGACCAGATATTTGGGACACCAATTTCTCAAGTTCTAGAAATAATACTGCAGTTAGTTTAGTACAGTAACCTATTAAAATACTGTTTGTCGTCGACGATGATGGTGCGAAAGCTCGCCCCCATACTGGCGTTTGTTATTATGACGGAAGTACCTACTTACTACCATTATATTTTATAACAATGCAATGGATGGTTTCTTGGTACGGTGCCAGACTTGGAGAATTTTCACATGTTTACTTGAAATATAGCTTAAGCTATAATACTGGCATTGTCTGGCGCCAGCTTTCTTTTCGAATATAAAGCAAAGTAAAGTAGGTATTGTACTTGCACAAGTTATTTGCTTAAACGTTTCTCAACGAATCCAGTGGACATTTGCAAAAGAAAAACGTAGAATACGACCGACTTGTGTCAAAGTGGGACCCTGACCGTGGATTGGTCAACCCGGGGGTCGTCGACCCTCCGACGACGCCATTCGAGAATGGTGGACTACGGCAGCGGCGGCGGCGGCGGGGCGGCGTGCGGGGGAAAGTAACGTATTGTTTGAATGTAGATCGTGATTTAGTTACGATTACGATATTACTAGAGTTGTTGTACTAGGCGTGATTGCGCGCCTTCTATCCGAGAGCCGGTCGTGCTGCATCCAGCACTGAAATACATATCAGAACACTGCAAGAAGGGGCTTACGAATAGTAATGAGATGAGATTATATAATAATATCTATAGTTGCTACGTACATTTTTTGGAGATTTTTTTGGGAAAGGTCTGAAGACGTGATTGATCTCGGTCACTATTTTTGGTGAATCTACTAGTCAATAAAATTAAATATATCATCATCAGCCACATAATGTCCAGGACCGCCCCCAATGATTTCCGTAATCATTTGGGGGGAAATGCCAATAATTGGCACGCTTGGCAGGCGGGTTGGCGATCGCAGTGGTGTTGTGGTTTAACTCATAGACAGCGCTGCTGCCCGTCCTCTGGAGAGTTCCCTCGGTCGCCTCTTATGACCCCCACGTCGGGATAAGTTGGGCTGGGGTGGTGACACATGTATTCTATGAAGCCGTCACCACACGGCTAATATAAATGTACACACATCAAAAGTGTCTAGGGATCAAGTACATTTTAGAAGATTGCAATGATGAATATATTTTACAAAAACTGAATTCATTCATAATTTATTCAAAATGTGGTGATAAGTCATTGATACAGTCTTGGGGAATTAGGTAGGAGACCAATCCAGAAGATTAGATATGATTTAAATAAATTAGATTTTTTTAGAGCTAAAATGTTCTTGATCCCTAGACACTTGATGTTTGTATACCGAATCATAACGTCTAAACATGAAAAAGAAACATACCTACGCATTGAAGACTTCCACTTCTTGTTTCGTTGTGATAGTAATCTATGTAGAAATGGTAGTAATAATTTCCCCCACTTAATAGGCTGTACAGACAGTGTTTAAGGTCGGCATTAAGTGTATTAAATATCAGGGCAGTCGTTGAAATGCATTCAGTGTGCAACCTACTGTATGAAATCTCTAAGTGTGACTATCTGTCTTATAAACCGGAAATGATAGGTATTAAGCTTCGCAATGTGATTTTAAATGTGTGCAATTTATGGCAACTTCCTTCGAAGAGATGTGCCTAAAGTATAAATTAGTTTTACTCGTGATGTGACGTAATTGTACTGTATCTTACTGACGTAGTGAGGGGGTAACTAGTCTATACTAATATTGTAAAGAGGAAATATTTGTTTGTTTGAATTGTATCGATTTATAAAACTTCCACTGTTAAGAAACTACACTATCTCCGATTGAAGTAGGTAACCCAAGGTAATCCTTATAAAAAAAAATACGCATAGTATAAATAACTAAACAGAAATATGTATTACACTGAAGGGAAATAAATCCGCCAATGAACTACCTAATTCAATATTTTTACCGTGGTATATTAACGCGAATATAATCAAGGACAAGCTTGAGCTTACATTTGTTATTTTACTCGACATTTCGACACAGTTGCAGTTGCCTCTCGTGACCACGACGTATGCATCTGTCTTTGATTATATTCGCGATGATATACGCTATAAAGTATTTAATTTTTAAAATAATACACTTCACGCCCCTTTTATAGGGATAGGCAGAGACACTTGCTAAAGCAAATGCCCACGGTTCACCAAGCGTATTTAACGTGACAGGGGGGGGGGGAGCCCATCGCCGTTATAGGGTTCACACACCTTGTGGTGTGCTGGTTTCATCACGATGTTGTCCTTCACCGTACGAGCGTTGCTGTCCGTTTCATTAAAAAATGATGTTGTAGATTTTATGCCAGAAGTCCTATTTAGCGAGCGCCTGCTCGTCGTGGAGCGATAAGGAAGGAAGGTGGTGTCACACCGTAATAGGACTTGACACCATCACTCATAGTGGCCATGCACCGTTTGTGCATGTATTCCATAACGGATCTCTAGTAGCTCTATTAACTACTCGGTGAACCTATATGTGTGGATATTAACACATATATTATATTGGATTAAAAGCGGTATTACGAAGAAATATTAAGATTTAAACCTACCTATAAAGACAAGAAGAGATCTGAGGGCGAAGTCTGCAAATAAAATGTAAATTAATTCGTTCTAGATACTGAGGAGATGCTTTGTTCCTCAAAGGGTCAAGGCTATTGCAGTCGTAATTCGATTATAAAAGAATATTGCTGTAGAAATTCAGTACATGGTTGCATTTGTGTTTTTAACTTCATTTTATTAATAAAAGTAAACAGCAATGTATTGAATTGAATAAAGTATTAAATAAATAATGCACCTTCTGAATATCTGTAATATAATTGCGACTGCTATTCCAACAACAAACTGGGCCCTCTGAATGACTTCGCATGACAAAATCTTGAGACCACACCATCATAGTATCGTAAGTTTAAAACAAAGCTCCACCTAGGTACGTCGTATTAATCATATTATTTTACTTTAGTCTTAATGTTATTACAGTAGGTAACTAAACATTTATTTTTAGTCACTTTATCTCCGCCATTTGTAATCGGATTTCCTTCATGAGCTCATCACGCTGTCGCACGTAAGCTGGTGGTAAGCAACTTAAATAAGTATTCGACCTTAGGACTTAGGACGTTCTAAGTTTGTTGGACAACATGAGTGTACAGGTGCTAGTGTGTGTGACTCTGACGCAATATCTAAGATAGTTATCCAGTGTATAGTTAGCGACAAGTTTTATGACGGTAGTTAATCTGCCAAGTTACAAGTAAGTACATACAGTGCGCCTTGATAGGGTAATAATTTTGCCAATGACGTAATTGTTTTTGAAAAATATAATTGCCCCGTGTTTCCTGGACAATAAAACGCTAAACATAATGATTGTTAAGAACCTTCGCTGGTCATTAAATTGTAAAAAATAAGTATCCTATAAAAGTTATGTAGGTAATTGTGGCGTTTGAATGTATCTAAAGGTTATAGATATAAGGTCTATAATACATAACCTGGGAAAGCAATAAAAATGCAGACCATAAGCAACAGGTATGGTATTTCAATTCGCTAATACAGTTTAGTATAATAGCTAAACGGAATAAAGGTATATTCAGACCGTCGGATTACTATTTAGATTTAGAATACACGCAGCCACCAGCAGTTCATTCAAGTGTGCACTTGCTACAATTGTCAAGTTTTAGCCATTGACTTCACGGCCCACTTCCCATACCGATGTACAATGGAAAGAAACAAAACAAAGTTATTACGTCTCTCACATTGTAACAATACGCTTGCTTCAAGAGGTCAACGTGTATTGGTTGCGTGTGTTCTATGATTCTAGGGAGTCCGGATCATACAATAGGCTACTAACCGCTGATTGACGTTTGCAATAATATACCAAGTATATTTAGTAGTAATTTCACGTGTACATTATGACTTGTAGTTTATTCACAAACTTCATTGTACAGATTTATAATGCGTTCACTGACGACGAGTTTAGCACATGTATGTCATTTAGACTAAAGTTTACACTGGCAATAGATCAAGATAGTTATGTGTCCAAGTCAAATCTCACTTAAAACAGTGTGTGTAATGTACTAAGTGAAATATTTACAAACATTATTCGTTATTTTTTTGCCGACTTCAAAAATCAGGAGTTTCATTTTATGTTTATTATCTCAAAACTTTTGTTTGGGTGAACGGTTTTGGATGATTCTTTTTTTGTTTGAAAGCTGATGCCTCCCATTTGGTCCCATTTTAATTTGGTTCAGTTCCTACAATGGGAACCATGTGAAAACCACAAATCTGCTAATTTTTTATGGTTCAAGTCGGTTCTTTTATCTGTAAAGATATTAAAAAAAAATTCAAATATTTAGAATACCATGTCTCGGCTGAAGTTAAAAATAAAGATAGCTAGTATGTTATCATTGCGAAGTCTATCTTAGTTAGTTTATTATTTCTTGCAGAAGTCTAAAGACGGCCGCAATAGCTGTTCAAAAACAATCTCGAAATTCGACTACGTGTATGTACCTTACCTGTAGTTCATTATAGTCCAAGAAACAGTAAGCAATGGTGTTGGTAGGTCGTCGACCTGCTCTTGAAAAGTGAAGGTTGCTCTATATCAATCAAATGTAGAGCACTGAACTCTCATGGCGGAGCAAACATCTTCTGCTATAATTTGGCAGTAGTACGTAAACAATAACGTTTACCGGTGAACAGTTCAATAAGTTCACAATTACTGCTAGTCTAATCTATATGCCACTTTTTGTTGTAATCTTATAACTAACTCTACAATGCCTTTACCGAATTGGCCAATTCTTCCTTTGTTCTGCTTATTATGACAACAGAAGGTTCTTAAGAAATAAAAGAATTAAATTCACTGCTGGGCACAGGCCACCCTGGATTTAGTAGTAATTTTATATTCATATTTATAGTTAAGACAATGACAACGTCTGTCGAGTCCACTAGTATTTTTATATGAAATACGATCAATTTAGAAAAAGAAATCATGATGAAATATCTAAATTCGAATGCACCTACTTCCCCATCAAGACTACGTGATGTTGTAGGATATCATAATTACTTCCCCGATCAGTAAACTACAAACCATTCATTAATACTACTTTAATATTGTACATTAAGAAATTCCCCATGTCCAATTAATTTGTCCATCTTCTGTGCAATCATCATTTATTTTTTTCTACCTACATTCCACATCCATTTCGTTACGTGGAAGAAATCAGTTAATTTTAAGCTATACTGCCTTTTGTAGTGTTACAATTATCAATTTCACATTTGTAATTTACTTGTACAATAAAGAGCCGATTCATTCATTAATCCATTCACAACATATCTGGCGAAATGGTTTTTACTATACTACTCGAATCGCTAATCCTACGTCAGCATACTGTTACTATAAGCAGATGTTTTCTTACAATTTTAGCGAACAAACAGCATGTCGTCCTAAACATTACACGCTCTAGCTAATGTAAACTCGTCTTGTACCTTTTTTGCAATAGTTTGCTAATTTTCACACGAAATCGTGAAATTGATAGATTTTTTGATGTATCAGCCGGCTCGGCTGATGTGAACATGATGTAACTGTTGTGTGGAACGTCTTAGTTAGTACCTTAACCTTGTGTTGCTTAACACGAATGATACTGCTTCAACTCACAACTTACGTGTTAATCAATAGAAGTAATATTAGTCAGTATTATACTCAGAGCGTCTGTAGTCCAGTTGGTAGGATGCTTGACTTGTAACCGGGAGGTCGCGGGTTCGAGTCCGGCTACTGGACGTGTACCAATGGCACTCTTTTTCAGGGCCTAGGTGAAGGACAACATCGTGATGAAACCCGCACACCACAAGGTGTGTGAACCCTATAACGGAGATGGGCTCACCCCCTGTCACGTTGGGTTAAATACGCTCGGTGACATTTGCATTAGCAAGAGCCACTGCCTACCCCGCTTTGGGATTAAAAGGCGTGAAGTGTGTGTTGCGTATACTCACGCCGCCGCCTTTTATTCCCTAACCAGGATAGGAGATATTAAACCCTTACTAATAAACTCGGTGTAACTTAAACCTATGTTGTAACAGTTCTACAGAAACAGGTTATTCCGTATTTGACATACAACTGACAGGTTAAATCGAGCTTGGTGTAACTGGTGAATAGATAAACTGCGTTTATTGGTAACTAGCTTGGAGTTCACCTAAACGTAATATGAATATATAAGTAATTGAATCACTTGTTAGTTTTCGTTAAGTCACCAATTTCACTAATTCCGTGATTGAACGCAGTTGTAGAGTTGACGCACATCCTGGTGAACTCGTTTCCTTACAAGGATTTCCTTAAACGGTATGAGCATTGCGGAGCGTGTATGAAAATTAAGAAAGAGATCAATTGGTTCATGCCTAGTAGCCAGACTCGAACCCACTTAGGATACATTCCTACTCCTTCTAACTAGACAGTTGTTCCATCGCTGAGTTAGAAGGAGAAAGAAAAAATAAAAATACAGAAACAATGGGAAATTTTCAAACTCCAAAAAAATCTTATCTAGATGTCGCTAGTAGGCGCCCAGGGTGACTTCCGTAAGTTAAATTTTAGTACGTTTTTTATTTGCAATAAACAAATGAACTGTCACCTTCAATACTGACTACTTGAAGTTGACATTTATTATATATATGCTATGTTCGGTCTTGAATCACACGTGAAAGTTCAGAGAAGGTTTAAAAGGTTTAAAAGGTGTATAAAAGGTGTGTTTTTCCAATACACGGGGTACAAAAGCGACTTCCTAAGGCAAAATAAATGTTTGCCGAGACACCTAGTCTGTTATAAAATAAGTGTGATGTCATTAAAGGGAGCGCCCATTTGCCTCGGCTAAACACTTGTCAAGTTCTACTTAGCTAGGTGTGTTTCTATTTAATAATTAACTATTCAGACTGAGGGGGGAAAAGCTACATGTTGTAAAAGTTTGGATGAATATAACATTAGGTTCTGGTGATCTTTCACATAAAAGTTTTCTATTGTTTTTTGTTTAAAACCAGATATTTGTAAGAATTCGTTTAACCTTCGTTAAAGTTCGCCGGTATTGTTTAGAAGTTGTTTTAGTTCGTTGGGTCAACATGGGTCGTATGTTAACGTGAACCTAGACCTTCGGGCTGTGTGAGTCTGAATGACAATATGCAGGTAGTTTTTTTTTATCACAATGAACAAGCGTTTGACCACCATTCTGTCTGATGTTAAGCAGCGCTGTGGTCTACGATGGAGCACACTTGTTCATTAGGTACCTATTCACCCGCGACTAGAAGATCTTCAGACTGTAATGCGCAGGAAACAAAGACTCCGGCAAGTCATTCCACATCCTGGCGGTTCGCACTATGAAAGTAGTACCATTTACGCAAACCGTTTGGTTCGCGACCACCACCTGGTATGGATGACGTTTTGCCGTTCTTCTGGCTGTCTTATTGTAAAAACGCCATGGGATTATTAGGTTTTGCAACTCCGTAGTACACTCTCCGGAATGCACCCGATAGAAGACAGATAGGCCCGCAACCTTGCGGCGATGTTCTAAGGAAAATTTCTTATTGATAAAGTACAAAAAATTGATAAAGTAAAGTTCGCTGCTAATAAATATTACACGTTGTATCACGTAAGCTTCCCATTTGTCTCGCTCTATAATTCACAGTTTACGAAAACTTCCCGGCACCAGGTTGCTGGGCAAAGGTTTTGCAACTGTGAAAAGTAAACAAGGTGCGTAATTCCTTGAGTCACGTTGTGTTAATAATGTTACACGGATCTAGATGTAGCCGCGCACGACTACTACTACACTTTTGAACAAATATTTCGGGTCACACATAATTTTGTTTATTTATTTATTAGATTTCTACCCGCGGCTCCGCCCGCGTGGACTTCGGTTATATTACGGTATAAAGGAATATTTTTGTTTTCCCTCGGAATATAATTTTTTTTCCGGGATAAAAAGTACCCTATTATTTAAACCGGACTTCTAACTATACGTCTATAAAATTTCAAAGCAATCGGTTCAGTAGTTACGGCGTGAAAACGGAACAAACAAACAAACTCATTTTCCCATTTATAATATTAGTAAGATTGCCATCTTAAGTAAGTAAGACATGACCCTGTTAAGGAGTTGCAACTATAACAATCATAGAAATTAAATAAATCGTAACATAAAACTTTAACATGCCTATAAATACATTAAGTTACCTGCTGTTTAATAAATGTTATTGGTGAACCGTGATGTCGATACGTCGAGGGGAGGGAATAGAGCTTGGCGGTATTAAGATCTATTGTATTCCATAAATTCATTTCGTGTACACACTAACACATCTAAATATCTCAATCGAGGAGAGATACCTGAGTAAAAGAAACTGTTTTTTAGGGGCGATACAATAGTCTAAAAGTAAAAAAAAATATAAATACACTTCATACCTTTTAATCCCATAGCGGGGTAAGCACGGTTCACCCATCGCCGTTATAGGGTTCACGCACCTTGTGGTGTGCCGGTTTCATCACGATGTTGTCTTTCACCGTACAAGCGTTGCGTTGCGTACATAGGCTTTAAAAAAGAGTCCCATTGCTACACGTCCAGTAGCCGGACTCGAAGCCGCGACCTCCCGGTTACAAGTCAAGTGTCCGACCAACTGGACCACAGACGCCATAAAGTATTGTTATCTGGTATTCAGTTTTACTTTCAGAATTATATAAATTAATTGAAGTTTTATATACGACCAGGAATTGTTGTTCTAAGTGTATATATACTTTACATGATAAGATAATAACTTCAGCTAAAGCCTATTCAATTCAAATGTTGAAAGTTTCATCACCTTCTCGGTAATAGGCATTAGACTGACTGAAACTCGGTATTTCTCGTTTCAATGTTGCATTTACAATACAGTGAACAGGTTATTAGCGTTTGCATTTTATCTGAGCTGAACTAGCGTGGGTTGTAACAATACCTATTATATCCCACTTATACGAGTACTGCCTAGCAGTATTCATACAGCATATAAAACTATATCAATTTTCCCGAATGTGGAAACATAGATATCATTATGTCCAGACGACTATGCCCGAGAATT
>SJJU01006594.1:0-20480 GCA_012932125.1 Conopomorpha cramerella
TGTATGAATGTAGATGAAGCGAAAGGGGTATGTCAGGATCGTGACAAATGGAGATCTGTAGCCTCTGCTTACCCCTCTGGGAGACAGGCGTGAAGTGTATATACATACACTATACTATATGTACTAATTATTACTGATACTGGTACTAATTAACATACAGTTAATTAGTATCAGTCAGTGGCGTGCACACCATACAGGCAAAAAGACACTGCCTACCTTAGTATTTTGGCTTCCAGACCTATTAATAGAGTTATTGCTAGATAGAGAGATTTTTTTGTTATGCTCACGAAATATGCTTACAAGGGTCCTGTGTTTTGTGGTTTAGTAGATAGGTAGGTACCTATGTTTCGTAAAGACAAGTTACCTATACATAGGTGTCAAACCTTGGGGATTACTGCCTACCTTGTCGTAAAAGCCAGCGCAGGCCACTGGTATCAGTGCATCTCTATCTTCTCGCGATCGCGCCGCAATCGAAAGGTTGCGGGTTCACGATCTGCTGTACTGAACTTATACCAAATTAACTCTTTTTCAGAGCCTATGTGCGTAACGCAACGTTCATACGGTGAAGGAAAACATCGTCGTGAAACCCACATACCACAAGGCGTGTGAAATCTACACTTTCTGGGACTGGTTATTCCGTATTTTAATAATTAATATAGCTACCGGATAGTTATTTCTCCACTAAGTAAGTAGCAACCCTTAAAAATTTTGATCAATCATCACCTTAAAAGTAGTATGCACAGCGCAACTAAGCGACTAAAGCAAAGCCAACGCGGAGGCGTCAGACAGAGGATCGTGGAAAAACGTTTTCTGGGCTTTATGTGTGTAAGTAGGTAGGTACAGAAAACACTCTAAATTTTGATAACACAATAAGTTACTAACCATGCTCTACTGCACTGAAAGTCTCAATCTGGTCAAATGTACGCCAAATACGGACAAATTGATCTAAGTTGATCACTGCGTCATCATCATCAGACCATTATCGTACACTGCTGGATATAGGCCTCTCCAGTTGCGATCTGTTTTCGGTTTATGCTGTACGCCAGCAACATGATATACGTCAACTAGTTAGACAACCTTTTAACTTTTTATGAATACGGCGGTGAATATCTTACGTAATCACATTCTAGACAACGAAATGATTTTCCTTCGTTTTACAAAATCTCTCAGTAACAAAATACGTAATAACGTATTAAAGAATGCTTATATGTAACTCCCTGCCAAAGATCGTAGATCACATGCGGCCGAGATACGTATCAGTCGCGAAATCAGCCCGATATTGATTCGTCGTAACATATCTACGTACGTACTTATTACTAGCCGTTGCTTCCCCGATGGTCTTCCTCTCTCAAGATCTTTCGATATCTAACTTAAGTGGTCTCTGAGGCCCCCTATCTACTGTTGCGGACATTTTCAACTGTTCATATTCGAGGCGTAGAAAGTTTCTTCCCACAATGTTTTCTTAACAAACGGCCTAGCACTAACTGGTCCCACGAAGGTTCAGGAGGCACCGTCGTCTGTGGCACTAGCGCGTGCTGCCCGGCCCGTAATAACAACAGGGAATTTTACGCTCCAGGACAATGCAGTATAAAATTATCTGTTAGATCCAATAATCGCACGGAACAACCCGGCTTAATGCCGGCCAATCATTAGCTAGGGGGATAACGGCGCGGGCGCACGGACATTAACATCGCGGCGAACATCGCCGATGCCCCGTGACCAAACGTCAATACAACATCTCTCGGACATACATAATACGCGTGCGTTTGTTGCGCAGTTCCCGACTGGCCCCCGGCTCCGCGTCCGCGTCGTTTCAAACCACAAACAAAGGAGCGGCGGCGGCGGCGACGGCGGAGGCATGCGAATGAAGACGAATTTGACAGCGCACTGTTGCCATGAATACCCTGCTGATGGCTTAATTACGGGCCGCGACGCCGCCGCAGCAACACGTGAGCGGTGGATTAAACTCACGTAATTATTTCATCGATTAAAGAAACCAAGTATCGAGAGGTGAGAGCGCACTATCATTAGCACGAGGAAAGCGATCGGAGTGTTATTTACGCGGGCGACGGCCCAGGACGTGTTGGTTTACAGCGCAACCCCCGGGAGATGCATTCCGCCAGTCCGCGGCCTCACGAACTCACGACTGCAACAATAATTACCCGTGGGTGTACGCCATTATGTCCGACGATTATTATCAATCGTTGCACTAGCCAACGGTTAGAACCAGATGTAATGGGACGAAATTATCTTAATGCCATAACGAGAGATGCAAAGCAGATATTATTCGATAATTATAGGTGATAAATCAAAATATCGCGCGTTTGTCTGTCGCGGTGGTGGGTTGGTCGCGCGCGCCCGCGGCGGTGTCGTCCCGCGCGGGTCGTCGCTCGCCGCGCACGGTATTGTTCGCGGGCCGCCGCGGGCGCTGCCATACCTCACCCCAACTCCAGGATATCGCTAATTTTCTATCATTCTGATCGCCAACTTTATGGTGCTTTCGGAATTTAAGCTTATTGTTGCCTCTGCGTATGACAATGACGCATGTTTGCGAATGCAAATTGCACTCCGCCACTCCTCCACGTTCGTAATTTCGGTGTGAAATCGCAACGCCTTAAGTGTTTATTGTGCGTTTCACCGTGCCGCTGGTTTTATGTTGCTATCTTCGTTTATCGTCTTCTAACAGTTCTTCGCCGAGTCTTATGTTGTACTATAAAGAAACTCTCTACGAACTCACAAAAGTTTACTGTAAAGAAATAATCTCTTTGGCGAGACGTCTGCCAGTTTTCTCATAGTTTAATGTAAGGATAGATTTCAACAGATTCATGAGAAAATATTATCATCAACAATAACTACTTACTCAGCAACTGACAAGGTCCAGGTCTCAGGACTACGTAGTTTTATTGGTATGGCTTCTGTTTTATTTCAATAATAATATTACCTATTAAATACGAATATATTGTATTCATTAGAATAGACCTTGAAACGGCACTAGGGCATTTGAATTCACAACGTACCTAAGCACCTACTAACTTACACAAATATCAACATTAAAACCATAGTTCAAGCTCTCAGGAGTCTATCCAATTTCCGTCCTCAAACAACAATATAAAAACACAAACTCATCAAGAAAAACAACTAAGAACAACAATTTACGGCAACACACAATCTACAGCTTCGTCAGTCTAGAAAGGTTACAATGCTAAAATGAAACGCCCGTTTCGCTTCGCAACTCACTCCGTGGTACTGTTCAACTCTATTTGGTCGTGTTCAGTATTCTGTTTTGAAACAAATTGGCCACTTTACTAAAAGCGAGCAAACCTCAATTAGGTACAATTGTAATAGAAGTAAATAAATATGAGTGAAGCATTAGAGAGCTGATCTGGATGACGGAAAGCATTTTGTGCCTGAGTGTACTTAATGAGAAGAACGTGAGCCGACAGACGGAATTTTCTAATAGCAATAGTAACATTCTGTAGAATAACATTGTAGTACAGTTGGATCGTAACTGTTCCACGTGTGGGGGAGGACTGGCAGGACAGAAAAAAAATCTACTGCATAACGAGACCCGCCTATTATCACATTAACGGTTATGTAGAGGAAACAGGCACTAAACAGTAGTAACACCGTCGATATGCAAGTTTTATATGTAAAACAAAACTACACTCGGGAGCAATTAAATCGAGTCAGTTTACTACTGGTTGCAGAAATAAACTGACTCGATTTCACTGCTCCCGAGTGTATATTTGTGTAAAGCTTGCTTGCCGGTACTTAGATACCTCATCATCGTTCACTGCTCGACGAGGGCCTACCAAAATGGTCACCATGATCGTTTGGGGAGAAATACCAATAAGCGCCATGATTGGGAGGGTTCGGGTTGGCTATCGCAGTGGTGTTGTGGTTTAACTCACAGAGAGTGCTGCTTGCTGCCCGTCCCCTGGAGGGTTCCCTCGGACGCCTCGCACGACCCACACGAAGAGAAAAATTGGGTTGGGTTGATGACACTTGTATTCTATAATAATATGCCGCCACCACATGGCTAGGTACTAGGTACCTGTTACATAAATAAGTGGTAGGTGATGTATGTAATGCTGTGTGTGATTGATTGATTTTAAAACTGACAAAACAACACACAGTTGTAACAAAAGTGACACAAAACAAAATGTGTCATTTTAAGAAATTGAACCTTAACATGAAAATATAAAACTTAAATTACAAAATCGGTATGTTTCGTATTGGGTCCTTTTTGTTCTAACTATGCGAAATGTGTTGATGATGGTAGTTGTTAGAATATCGCACTAGTAGTCTATTATGTAAATAATAAATAGATAAATAAATATTTTACAAGGACACACACATTGCCTTCATCCCATATTAAGTATCTAAAGCACTTGTGTTATGGAAATTAGACAAAGAGATATAATTATTTTATTTATATACATATTTATATAAATAAAACACCCCGACTCATCCGACAAGTTCTTAAAAGCTCATCACCTAAGTATCTGTCAGCGGTGAGAATCGAACCCACGATCCTACGGAGCAGAGGCAGACATGCTGACCACTACAGCAACGGGCCGGCCAAGTCCTAGTAGACTTTGGAAAAAGGCTTTACATTGTGAAACAAAAAAAAATGCTTATTTACTAATTAGGTACCATTATAAACAATTAATTCACCAAAATTAGTACTATTTAAGTCGTTATTATCCACTGGTATTATTTTCCGCCCAGCACACGACATACATAGGTACTTATTAATATCGCAGAAGAATTACACACTAATCGTACACATTGACGCTAAGAACGTTGTAATACCAAACCTAGTAATCTTAGTAGGCAAAAAAAAGTACAACGATAAAGTGTACCTACCTGCCTAGGTAAAAAAAAACTAGTGTACCAACATAGATACAATACGAGTTTGTACTTTATCTCACGGGGCACCACCACTGCCTCACAGCACCTGACGATTAGTCCATCGATCGTATAGTTAATTGGCCGGCTTGCTAATCACCGGATCAGAGGAGTCGTGCAAGAGCGAAGTGTCGGGAGTGGGGGAGGGGTGGCACAGTACGGTTATATGCAGTAGAAACACTGGAATTTCAAGTTCGAAATGCGATTAAACTTAGTGTCAAGAAATATGAAATGTCCCGGCAAACATTTGCTTTGCCATAGGAAGATCTGTGCCCTGTGTATTAGAAGAAATACACCTTTTGAACCTTTTCTGGACTTGCACGAATAATTCAAGACCAAAATTAGCCAAATCGGTCAAGCCGCTCTCGAGTCTTAGCGGAGCAGCAATTGATTTTTATGTAATAGACAATGTAGTGACGTCTTAAAAAAACTTAGCTAAAGGCACTAGTTAAGCAAATGCCCATATTTATTACCAGTTGACGAGATGGATGAGTATTGCGATGTTTCCGTTAAAAGAAAAGGTTGCGTAGATTTCATAGGTTCTGAAAAAAGAGACGTCACTCTGACAATTCGACTTAAATCCCCAATCGACGCAAGAATGCATGCACATTATATCGATGGTTTCCAGCCAAAAAGGCCTAAGCGACATTTTTGTCCAATATGAGTTTAGTATATAGTTTGGATCGCCTTTTTTTCTGCGTCGATTTGTCTAGGTTTCGTACCTGTATGACGTAGTCTGATGTCGCTTACGCGGTAGAGATTATGTCATTTCTCCAAAACATTGCTTTATTTAAACTTTAAGCCACTCTCCTGTAATATTACTTAAATGTCGCTTAGACCTTTTTGGCTGGAAGCCAATCGATATGATAGTACCCTATAGTCGTGTATAATATTTTGAATCACACAACGCAATTAACTAACATTGTGGATGATTTACACTTTATGCACGAACGACCTACTATTTCGTAATATTTTAAAACCTAAGACACTTCTTTACTAAAAAAATACAACTGCATATTCCTCAAGCAATCCCACTGCGTTATCCCGCGCTGTGTCAGCGCACACGCAGCGCAGACGGCCGCGGGCGACGCACAGTCTCGCGTAAAGTGACAACAGGGTTGCCGACATTACTGCCCCGCGCGCACCGAGCCCTCCACCATACTCTACCACATATACACCTGGCAAATTCGAAAGGCCACCGCAACACTTGAAACGTTAACAAAGACACCTCACGTTATAATGGGCCGGCTAATGCCTCCGAGTCAGTACTGATTGCACGTATCGGAGAGAATTTACTCAAATGAAAGTCCGCGTGCCGCTACGACAATGGCCGCTAATTTTCTGCGTAATAGATTTCAAGTTGCATGAGGCATGCGCGATTAGTTGTCCGGGCTGTAATATGCACCGTTATGGGTGGTTTGTTTCCAATTCTCCGTCAGGGATGTTATTTGGTATCACTTGCGTTCTATTTCAAGATAGGTTAGTGATGATCTATCCAAGTATTGTTTGAAAAGTACAGTTGCCATTCGCTGTGTCATACATTAATATCCAGTAATAATAATCTCAGGCAAGGTGGACTGATGATATACGCAAGATGGCTGGCAGAAGCTGGATGCGAGAAGCCGAAAACAGATCACAGTGGCGTGCAATTGGAGAGGCCTATGTCCAGCAGTGGACAGGTATGGACTGATGATGATGATGATGAATAATAATTTTAGTATACCTAAATTACGATTATGAAATCTTTTAATACTTTAAACCGCGAAATTAACCAAAGTCAAGTATTCAACTTAGGTATGCTGAATTAACCAAAAGACAACCATTCAGCTATTAATATAATGTCAGTGCGGGCTTCTTTAAAAAAAGATTATGTAGTAATAGGAAAAACTATTTTAAGTTAGTGTTAACGCCCCAAAGCGCCATATTTACTAATTATTACTACATATTGTCAATTAATAATATTTAGCTGTATAATAACCTACTTAAGTGTGTAACTATCTGTTTTGTGAACTGACCGAGTTCGCGCATTTGGAACACCGCCGAATTGTAAGCGAAAGCAATTGGAACATTTTTCTACCGCCTTTTTTACAACTTTAAGAAAAAAGAGCTTATCGACTAAGTCCATGTAAAAACTAAAATACTAATTCTAAAATAATCCAAGTTCAACAACTAAAATCTACTTTTCATTTTGTTCCTTCGTGAACAGTTAGTAATAAGACGTTAAGTGTTGTTAAGCCGACCAAAAAAAGTACAAATGGCTAGTAAAATTATCAGCAACTTCATGCCTTCCGTTACTTAAAATAAGTATGTTAATCGGTTGTCACTTCTGACCATTGAAAAGCAGAATCGTTAATAATGTATGAATCCAGCAATTGCCTCTGCCAACCCTTGCGGCTGCTTTGGTATTAAAGTGTGTATGTTTTTCTTTTACTAATGCCAAATATGGAAGTCAGTTTATCCCATAAAAAAACAACCATTATCACCTTTCCAGCAAAAGACATTTCCATTTAACACATAAAATTTGAAAGTAAATTTTAAAAACTGTATTAAAATAAAATAAAAAACGTTAAAGTACGACGCGAAAAACAAACTCGAGTCTCCATAACAAATATTATTACCGCGTCATAATCACGCCCAGTTTAAGTCGAATTTGTGTGGAATTTCCGAGAGGTCTCTTCACCATAACACCAAGCCTTATACCTTGTTATTTGCCCGCAGTTAATACTGACGCGGCAACCCTGCTTCAAACCATAACAAAGCAAAAATTGTTGTAATGAACCATAATGCAAAACGTGATATAAACTTCATCATAACTATATGAGAGCAACCTGTATATTACCAGCTTCTACTTGCCATCCTTTTCTGTTGTCCTAATTCGGAGCGGGAGAGAGAATGCTCGCATAAACATAGGATGTATAGTGAAGCGTGTTGAAAAGTCTTCAAGCGCCTAAGGCTGGATTAACTTGTTAGTTATGCAGCATAGCATTTTATAATACTGCTTAAATGCTTAGAGATCGCAAATAGAGAGTAGCAATTACTTTTGGCATTATTACTTAGGAATTATCTTCTTGCGTAAGTATAGACTAAGTAAATTGTGCTTTTCACCTGTTCTTAATTAGTGATGTGATGAGGTATCGATTTCGTAAGAATATTTCGAGACACATTTCTATGGATCTTTAGAATCGATCGCTTATTATTTAATTTCTACATCGTTTGATCGATAATGAATATAACTCTTTTATTACTTACATAGGTATTTAAAAGAGCGATCTAGCTCTCAAGTCACTTGACTTAGAACGTTTCCGATTCGAGCTTCAGGCATGTACCAATCTCTCTTGAAGCTCATAATGATACGGCTCTGACGGTGGAAAAAAAAACATTGTTAGGAAACCTACAAACCAAAAGGTGTGTGAAGCTTATATTGGTGATACAATATTGACATTCACCACATAATATCACTTCGTGTATGGTTCGTTTAGGTATTATGTCGGTATCACATCATGTTTTGTAAATTGCTCGTCGCATAAAATTCAGCATTCTTACAAAGTATGTAAGTATAGAAATTAATAATAACTTGGACACGACCCCGGCTAACTGCATCGCCGCATCGGCGTATGGCTCAAAATTACAATATTTTAAAACAGATCAACAATAATCTAATTTTAGGCTTCGCCAAAAAAAAAACATAATGACTGGATCAAGCGAACATCCAGCCATAGGCGGTTGATAAAATTAAAAAGTTTTCAGTCTCTCCAGAAATTCATAAACATCTCTTAACGTGTTTTAACCCCAAATCACTGTAAATTATTATTGGAAGTTTACATTATTAAAATAATGAAAATGATCGCTTGCGGCCGCCGTGCGTGCACTGCTACGAGCGAAAACACCAAGAAGAATGAAGGGCTACAACGGCAAAAAGAAAATTCCATTTCCAAATACTGAGAATATCTGATTAGTTATTTTTTTTAATAGAACATTTCAAAATTGCAGTTTTTTGTAACAGTTTGCCTCAAAGTGGCATTGTCATAAAATCTAAACTGATTATTATTATAGACCGACTTAAATTTAAACCGTAGTGTCTCTTCAAGTTCTAATCTAACGATTTTTTGCCTGTATAAGTAGTAATAAATACGTTGAGTTAAATACGCTTGCCGAACCGTGGGCATTTGCTTTAGCAGGTGCCTCTGCCTACCCCGCTCTGGGATTAAAAGGCGTGAAGTGTATTTTTGTTAATATTAAGTACAATAAAATTGTGTTAGTCGTAAATTTGTACATTGCGACACAGGAGCGTTATTGCTATTTTTCTTCCTACTCTTGTATTCCTCCCTTTCTTGGTCCGTTTAGGTGGTTTATGTTTATATTATTATACGAGATAATGATAGGAAACCTTTTTAGCCGCGCACCAAAAACTTGACGGAATGTATACTAAATGTATGTTACGAAAATCGTCTTTTTAAATAGGTACATGAGACCCATCATCCAAACCCTACCTGCCTTTCGACGGACGTGCCTTTTAGCCAATATGGTCTACATGCCTACAGACTCCCGTTCTATCCGCACGGAATTTCGAGTAAAAAATCTCCGAGACGATTAAAAATAAACAGTAATTGGGCCGGCCATTCACGCATGTCGGCTCATTAAAACAATTAAATCTTGATTGAACAGAAATTATAGCTGTCGATTTTAACATGTATAATGCTGGCCAGATTCTGCTCCGTAAATAAAAGAGAGGAAAAAAAAGATAAACCAGCATTTTAATAAGAAACAATTATATATTTGTGTCTACATCCCACGGTCAGTTAATTTCGACCCCACTTAAATGCGTAATTATAAGAAATTACGAATGGTGTTTTCGGTTAGTAGGCATTTTTTTGCGGTAGAACGTGTCTAAGGTTGGTCGTTGGCATTTGGGAGCTACACAGTGTATAATATGTATGCTACCTACTTTTTTGGATATGAGAAAAAAGTGACGTAATCCTTAATTTTTTTACGTTGGTCTGGGATGCTAAAAGTATAATGATAGTACAAGTTCTAATGAGCTTTTGTACTTATTTATTTATGTCTCGCTCATTTTAACGAGAGCAGGATCGACATCATCAGCCTATATTCGTCCATTGCTGGACAAAGACCTCTAGATCTAGAAAGACAGAAGTACAAAATAACAAGCTTTAGACAGCTGGTTCTGACAACCTAATGAACTGTAGGTACCTGTATTTCTTCCAGGATATGACATGAAAGTCAACCCAAACAAAACAGTATTCTAAAAAACAACATTTAAGCAGATGCACAAGGATAGTGTTGAAAATATCCTGTCATCTTTTTCTAGAGCTGTAATCGGACTATTTTCAGAATGTTCAGAATTTTTCTTCTATGTACATATTTTTTTTATAGCAAACAAACATGCATACCATACTCTAGCATATTACAGCCAACAAATACTTGAGCTACATTTGCTAAGAAAGTTAAGTTCCTTAAAGCTCAAGTTAAAATTCTAAATTCAGAACCAGCACCGTTGCTATTGGATAAAGAACACGAACAATTTTCATACGTATCCCGTCTTATGATATTTTTAATTCAATCTACCCGCCAAACTTCCGAACGTACCGTCGAGTGTTGAAAGCTATCCAATTTGCGTAATACTACCAAAATATCTCATTTCTACGCTCACTGCCACCTCGAAACCTTGTAAAAGGCTTCAAAAACACAACACGACATGTGAATATAACCTTTACAGGGATAGTAAACAAAGTTGGTATTCCTTCGCACACGGTCTGGAGTTACAACGGCAACATACGTACGTCGGAATGGAATTTTGGCAATTCCGTAATGCGAAAGTGGTCTGTTTAGGCTTTTGACTCTACGAAAAAAAATACACACACCGAGAGCGTTGAGCGCCGGAAAGCGATAGGAAAAAAAACCGGGGGAAAAAAATTTATATTTCTATACAGTCGTAATTCATGGTCCGATGAATGTAGGCAAAGGATACTTTAAATGGGCACTTCGCCGATTAGTGGATTTCTGGATGGTTGTGGTGCTTTGTGAACTCTCGTAATGGTCACTAGATGTAGACAAACCAAACTATCATGGTCTCTCTGGGCATACAATTCTGGTACTTTCCAAGGTCGGTTTTTAATTCAATGTCACCTTTAAAGTCCAACCCTTTATGCCGAAACCGTACGGTGGACTGAGCCGGTACCTTTGCTGGATTATTTTAACGGAAGTATGAATATTGGCTGTTGGAAATAAACGCATATAACGATCGTGAACCCACAGTCAGTGATATCGTTGGCACAGCTGAGTCCATTGCAGTTATTAATATGAATTGCACGAATGCAAAGCCTTTGTGGTAATTTGAAATTTCAGAGTTTCAGCTTTGGATTGAAAACTGTTACGGCTGAAAAGCTTCGCAACCTTAATTTTAATATACGCATTCATATTAATATTAACCCTTTGCATAAATTAGAAAAAATATTATAATTCTTTGTACCTTTTAGCTTATTATAAGAAAATGCAGAACACCTCGAAAAGCCGCAATTTATTAAAAAAGTAAACCATTAATTTCAATCTCAAGGCATCTAATTTAGATATAATGATTCTCTCACGTCAGAACCCAAAAGATGTTTCGGATATCACAATGTTTTAGCAATCCTCTTACTTCGGAGATCTTGAACACCAACTTTGGCAACGTACCTTTTGGTAATAAACTCGGGACCGCGGTGCACAAGTTTTAATAACCCAACTTCCCAGACACCATATTGTTCCTTCCGTTAATTCTCCTTCCGGATGAAGAATGACCCCTTTATTACTTATTAAAGAGTATCCCTTGTCTGGAGCAGACATCGTCTGCATCACATATCATTTAATGTTGGACTTTCGATGTACGAAGACAAATTCCTTTCACAGTTCAGGAAATCTTTGATTAGTTCTTTTCTACGGACATGTGAGAATGCAACAAAAGCATATTGCTCTGAGCCTGTCTTATTTCAGAATTAATGGGCGTAGTTAGATCTAGTTCAATAAGTAGATGTGTAGCGCAGATTTTGCTATAGAAGGAAACTGTCCCCCGTTTATTTATGTGTATAATAATAATTTGTATTAAATCACGGGCTTTTGTTGTCGTATTGCCAGTGACGGTATGTTTTTGTGATAGTCGTGTTTTAACGTATTTTCTGGATAGAGTGGTGTCTTTTGTGTCGTGCTTTGTGTCGAGTGGAATGTTCATATTTTAACAGATTCTGAACTATATAGGTACAGAACGAAACTCCGCATAGTGACAGAGGTTTTCACGAAGAATGATTGCAAGACTAAATTCTATAATTTGATACTACCGCAATTTGCACAAGATGAAAAAGAGACAACACTGAGGTTGGTCGTTGGATTCCTAAATAATAAGTCTTCTGCGGCACTAATGTCCGGACAGGATGATTAATTTTGCTGCGAAATCTAGTTACAACAATTTGAAGGAGAAGATCCAGAAGGGTCGAAATGCTCTAATCATCAGCCACACGAAATATGAAAAAGCCGACAAACTACTTCCCCCCCATTAGTTAAAAAAATCAGGTAAGGACTACATACATTTAACGACACCCTGTATGTGGCAGATGTGAAGATACACATTTTAATCTGCTTTCTTTATGTATAAAATTAAAATTAGTCACATAAAAGTTTAGAAAAAAATTCTCTGTAATAATTCAAACTTACAAGGTTTTAGGAGTAAAAATATTACAGCAGAGGAAAAAAATATACTTATTGCTTAAAATTATTACTCCGGTCGACCTTTCAGTTTCAATTTCTGTTTGCAAGATTTATAGCCCTGTCTTCCGTGATCAAATTTCCCAGCCAAGTTCATTTTCCATTACAATTTGAATGCACGAAAATTTGGTAATATTTTAAGCCAACCATCCCCACTGCATTGGTTTTTATGAAATGATTAATAACTTCATAGTCTTGATCCTTGGTAAGAATAACTTTATTGTTTATTTTACTTATATGTGTTACTGGAGTGGCCGGAAAATCTTATTTTTATTGCGAAAATTTTGATAAAATGACAACTAAGTACTGAAAGGATTTTAAATAAACATGATGGGTCGGATTGGAGGTAAACTTGATTTCGCCATTATTGCCATAACAGAGTGTGACTGTGGAGCAAATACCATTATTTGCAAAGTGTAGAACTACTTCAAAGAAACATTTCAATATTACTGTTTACCTTCTACAAAATGGATAATTCATAATACATACATCAATGACATTTACTTGGAAAATGTGAAAAAATATTTTCGTACTTTATTTGTACTTCTACTATCAAAACCTGCGAGTTACTCATTACGTCCAAAAACAAGGCATGACAGCGGCGTGTCATGTTTCACACCTTTCCAAATTTAACTGTCACTGTCAGCGGTAATTTCTGGTTTCCGAAATATTTCCGCCACAAGTGGTGCTGTTCCCATACACATAATTATTGATTTTACCCTAAAACACCTTCTATTTAAAGTACAAGTTAAAACAAATAGGAATGTAAAAGATTTATTACGTTCAATGGCTTCAGAAGTTTAGTAAAATTAAAAGTTTAAAACGGGTATTATAGCGCGAAGATTAACCAAAGATAAGCATTCAGCTTACCTTTTTGTGTGTTGACTTCAGTCAGCTCGCGACCACGACACATGTAACTGGAAACGTCGGACAAACAACGACTGTAAGTGCTGAAGAAAAAGAAGGAAACAAGAAGTGCTTATCTTTGGTTAATTTTCGCGCTATAATATCCGTTTTAAACTTTTAACATCATGTCAGTGCGCGTTTCCTCAAAAAAATATTTTAGTAAAAGTGATAATGGGTGTAATTTTTTTTCAGACATTAAAAAAAACTTATACTGTAGTCATCGTAGGGATTATTTTTGCAAAGTACTTAGATTTCTGAGTTATTGAGCTTTAAAGGGAAGGGAACATGGGATTACGTTAAACGCCCAATGCATTTAATGTACGTTACGATAGTATCAGTTTCTTAACGCTTCTCGCCAGGGCGCGCCTTACTACATTTCAACTAGGATTAATCTATAGAACTATTAGTTGTTTTAAATAATGTTATTTTGCAACCACCTTTTAAAATGAAATTGTCCAAATTAACACCTTGGGGAGTCTTGAATACGATGCTATGAGGGCAAGCTGTGCACATTCGATATATTATAAGGCCTTTGCCCAGCAGTGGGACAACATAATAGGCTAAGGAATAAAAATATATACAAGGAGCGCCTGTGGTCCAGTGGTCAGAAACTTGAACTTGCTATCGGGAGGTTGTAGGTTTAAGAACCGACTTTATTAGGTGTGAATGGTGAAAAAATACAATGGGACTTTTTTCAGAGCTTATGTACTGCTGCAACGCGATTTTTATCTATCCTGGAGAGAGACTTCAAACTTGATTGATCTTGACACTTTTATTAATTTTATACATAATTAAGCTAGTGTAGGTATTTATGTATTAACGAAGAGCCCTCAATAATTACGAGCACTTACAACGAAATGAATACAATTTTTTTCTTAAATCTACCGCTTTGGTATATTAAAAGCCGTGAGTGAATTGTTTTTTTTTCTTAAATCATCGACTGTGTCTACCTACTTTAGCTGTCATGTTCAATATGTAAACATTTTGTAAAATTATTCTCGGTTGTCACTGAAGGCATGTAGATCCAATTATTACCTACAGCGGGAAACAATCTTAAAGTCATACATAACTACATACAGACATCAGAATGTAAAGTCCAATCTCCGTCAACATGTAGCACAAAGAAATATTTCTCCGTATCTGTTAATGTTATTGAAAACCGCCACACAAGGAAGAAGGGCAAATTAAAAAAACCTTAATTAAAATTTACAGCCGCTGCTTCTTGCTGCTGACGGTACCGACACCTGCGCCCGCGCATCCTGAGTTCTACACATCATTGCAACTTTTCAACACGCGTCGCCCCGAGTGCGTCAATTTGAATTTTTAATTATGGAACTGCCTAACGAACACCTCTGTACTACTTCTCCGATTAAAACTTGCCGTCATATGTCACGGTTAAATTTTAAAGTAATTTGAGACGTATTTCGTGCAAGTTTAGGTTGAAATTCGTATGTGAATGATTGTTTGAAAGGCTAGTATGGGATTCCGAGAAGGAATCCGTACTTTGCAGAGAGCTGTCCGCAGTCGTTCGTTGAGCATTAAACCTAAGTAATGAGATATGACTTCAGCTCATTATTATTCGCGTTTGTAATTTGCACTGAGAAATACTCATTTTTATTTTTACTTTTCTTTCAACAACTGAGATTTGTGATTACTTGTTTGTGATGTTTCTCGGAATGATACTGTCCAGTTAAAGATTTATTTGTGTTGGCTAAGCTTTCATTTTAAATGTGAGTAGGTACTGAGTCACGTTACGGATCGCAATGTAGGCACAGCTGCTTTTAAAAAATACTTCACGCCTTTTAATGGTTTTTTAAATTTAAGTTATCCGTATTTTCCTAGATAAAATGTCAAACTCATTATACAACACAGCCTAAGGGCTGTAGATCTTCAGTACTTTCGTGGAAGATTACAGAACTGAACGCGAGGAACGCAGCCAGTCATGAAGGATTAATATTTTGGTACGAAGCACCAGAGTCTAAGATATGATATGGTCACGTTGGAGTTCTGAGTGACAGACAAAGCGCTCCAAGAAAGAAATGACATTTTTTCAAACGTGCGAAGTCGCATTAAGCATAACATAATAGAGCCAATCACAGCACGTATTTCTTGCATGTCCTGTCTTTCTTGATGCGCGTGCTAGGGCTGCAAGAGCGATGTTGGATTTATATGATTTGACCCTTTTGCTTAGTTCATAATTGTACGTATAAGCTATTCTCAGCTAAAGACTATGTGCTATGGCAACTATGTGTTGTTCTCGTTTTTCAGAAGTTAAAATTATCCGTAGTAGTCCTTTTCCTACCTACCCTCCTATATTTTTACTTTCTTACTGTGTTTTATGTAATTTTTGTTGTTGTTAATAGACCGATAGCTCTACAGGTATTATTTTTTTTGTCTGAAAATAAAGTATAAGTAATCTATATAAGTTGAGCAGATGTGAGTGAGTACACACTAGGATTGTCTATGAACAAATGCTCGTCAAGTATGTTTCTTTACAGCATTTAGCACCCACAATTATTTGCATACGTACCCGAGTCAGTGACGCCTGTTATCTCTTTCATCGGTTAGACAGGGATGTATAATAGAGAACAGTGAATTTCTCACTGTATGATAGGTAGCTATAGGGCCAACGCCCTTTTAGGGTCACGTAGTATCCTAAGTAGGAACCCTAATTGTATGTATCCTGTCTGTCCGTTCGTCGCTTAATCTACGACTTGATTCAATGACCTTTTTGGTCAAAAACTCCAACTTTCTTTATAAATTCTAGCTGTTCTTTTTTTTTAAGTAAAAAATGATCACCAAGTAGATAAACATAAAAAATAAGCATTTGCTTAGCAAGTGCCACTTTTTAATGCGGGGTAGGCATGGCTTAGAGAACAAAATAAATAACGTTAAGTAGGTATTTTTATTTTAGATACAAACAAAAAGTACGGTATAAATTAGACCGTTGTTGTTTCCGGCACTCGGTAACTCGTACAATATAAAATCGAATCAAAAAGCAGCCGCAGTCCACAACAAAACGAGATGTATCGAATCATAACAGCATTGGTAAATGAAACTTAGCGATCACGTTCCTTATTGAAAAACCCTCGTTTCTGGCCGCAAGCGCAGCTTTACCCTTTTGTTTTGTATTGGTTGGACTCGATTATTCCAATTACCCAGGTTAATTCATTTCCATCCGAGTAATTCTCGCTGGTTCAACGCGGCCGCCGCCCGTGGGATCATGCCGGCTGCTTGACGTCTACTGACACTGAATATTGCATCTCTGCACTTCCGGTCGACGCTCGTTTCAATGTTGGTAGTTGTGATACCACCATGCTAAGTGTATTTCCGGTAGTGTTGTGAGTGAACTTCAGTTTGTGTAATTTTTTTTGCTTTCCAAAATGTCACTTGCACAAATTACAGGAATATATACTTATTACTTATACTTACCATAAAGCATTATTTAATCATTATTTTCGCGTATTAAACTTACGAAGTATTTAAGTAGTTGATGAAGTTCCAGTACTTGACCCTCAAAAAAAAATATAGTATACATTGTACAACGACTGCATACTTGTAGTGGTTTTGCATAAAACAATCCAGTTCTGTTCGTCATATTTGAAGCTTCGTAATCTTGACAGGATGGTGGTCAAACGGTTGTTCACTATGTTTAAAAAAAATGAATCGATCGGTGATCTAAGGATGTCAAATGTCAAATCTGCAATATCCAATTTGCAAAAACGATCTTTAGATCTATATACAAAAAAGTCGTGTTAGTTACACTGTTTATAAATCAAGATAGGCTGAACGGATAAGGCTGAAATTGGTGGGGAGGTAGCTTAAGACCAGGAAACGGACATAGGATACATTTTAACCCGATCCTATGAAAAGCGTTATGTAGCGACGGTGAGGGTGTTATCTAATATATAAAATTTACATGTCACAATGTTAGTTACCGCACTCCTCCGAAACGGCCTTACCGATGTTAACCAAATTTTATATATGTATTCAGTAGGTCTGAGAATCAGCTACTAACTATTTTTTATGCATCTACCAGTTGTATTTCTCCCA
Organism: Conopomorpha cramerella; assembly: GCA_012932125.1. NCBI lineage: Eukaryota > Metazoa > Arthropoda > Insecta > Lepidoptera > Gracillariidae > Conopomorpha > Conopomorpha cramerella. The sequence goes on from SJJU01006594.1 coordinate 17,623, forward strand.
ATACTTACAAAGGCAACTTATTATGGCAAAACAAATGTTTTCCGGGACAGCCTTTACAGACAGTCTTTATAAAATACTGAAACTACACTAATTAAATCGCGGGGCACTAGTCATGTTACCCAACTTCTCTCCTTAAGACGTGTCATGTAGACCTGAAATTAATAAACAACTGCTTATTTTAATATGCCCTAATAATTTAAAGAAACAATCTATAGTATCTCACGACTTAAATAATTTCTTCTCATCGCGTCACGTTCCTTTTCACACTCCGAATGTCGCAATCAGAGAAGTCCAACTAACGTTCCCATTCATAATCTAGAGAAGAAAAAAAATCTAGAGAATGTAAATGAGAACTCACTGAACTCTAGATAAGAATGGAAATGGTAGACAACGGCGCTGAGTTTTCAACTTTTCAATCAAACGGGTCAACAACCGCCGCCCGTAATATAATCAAACTTACAATTCCGTCGAGTAACTAACAAAATGAAAGAACATCGCGTCTTCCACTAGGGACAATCTACCAATAACAAATTAACGTAAGAAAGGCCCCTATTAACCGGTATAAATGTGGTTACACAACTCACAAACAGATGTCCAATGATTTTTATTAGAATCGTGATTCGTACGGAAAACGTTCCCCGCAGAATGATTGCGGCCACGGGACGTGATCGCGACGACATCTTCCGGCCACTCCGGTGAGAAACTCACTTTTTTTTTATATATATAATTTTTGATAACTTAATGCCCCGCCGTGCCTTGTAATTGCTTGTTTGGCGGTTTTATTCCTTCGAAAAGATAATTTCCCGGTCTTTTGCCGTCCGTTTATTATTTCCAAACCGACGATGATGATGATGTGCACCAGCTACGTGAAATTTTGAGACCGATGTCATGTCTCCGATAGGTATTTCATTGCGGCACACGAATCATTGACTCCGGTTAGCCGCAAATCATAGGAAAGCATTTGCGGCGTTAGTTAAAAATAAACGCGAACGAAATCAATATGAAATTGCATTTTCTAATGTCAATTGTTAGTTACGGAGTGCAATAAAGTTCCAATAATCACGATATGAAATAATTTCAGCGCGATGTGGCCGCGCTTGCGCCGGTTGTCCGTCCCTTTCGTTCGTCTATGCGCGGCTAGTGCCGTCCCTGTCGCGGCCCGAGGATCGCCGGCTGTATGATGAAGGTAATGATCCAATCAGAAGTGAGTGAGGTGCATCAAGTCGCGGACCCTGAGAATGTGGTCGAGGGTGCAAAAACTCCGTGCAGGGATTTAAATTAAACTGACCACTTGTTCTTATTTTGAAACACTTCTTGTTACGATACACCTCGTGGTTTCCGACGCGGCGAGCAAATGCTGAGCATGTTTTTATCAATTAGCCTACGGAATAAATGCGCGGTATAATTTTGTGAGTTACCGTCATAATCCTTTTGGGCCCTTTAACAATTTTTGCCGGACTCCGAAAATTTCGGGCATAATTCACACGAGAAATTTCCACTAAATATTGTAATCGATCGGTTTATAGCGCCAATAGTGTACTAAGTGTGCACTTGGACGCCATTTTTGGGATTAAAATATAAGTGATGGCCTGAAAGCCGCAGCGTTTATAGGGCTTGTAGGTAATTATTTTAAATGTTTCGTGCAAGGAGAATGCTCGGGCAGCCCTCGGGGCGCCTATTGGAGTTCTGCTGGAAACAATCGCTGGTTATTAATTGCGTTTTACCTCAGCCGGGTCGGTTTCATTAATACGGCATTTCGAGGGCAAAATAAGTGGGTAGAGAGCGACAATTTTATTTAATTGTAAGCGTTTGAAGGGTTGTCGTAATGTGTTTTAAATATCAAAAAGTAACATGGCTGGGTACATAAATAATATTTCTTTGTAGTGTTATTTCATAGTATTTTCATCATCATCAGCCACATTACGTCCACTGCTGGACGAGGGCCTTCCCCAATGATTTCCGTCATTTGAGGTGAAATACCAATAATCGCCACGCTTGGCAGGAGAGTTGGCGATTGCAGCGGTGTTGTGGTTTAACTCACAGATAGCGCTGCTGCCCGTTCTCTGGAGAGCTCCCTCGGTCGCCTCTTACGATACCCATGACGGAAAAAGTTGGGCTGAGGTAGTGACACATGTATTCTGTTCACCGTCACCACACGGCCTGCATAGCCTTTCATTTGCTAATAAAGATAAACTCATTTATGTAGGTACAGTCGGCCAAGAATCAAGAGTTTCAACCTTAAGGTGGAATTTGTCATTAAGGTTCTTTTTTCACTTAACAACTCTACCTTATTGATATTTTAGTAACACAGGAAGTATTATCAAAACCGATAGACGACTTTCTTGAGCGACCGTACCTACGTTAGTATTAAACAAATAAATCTGTAATGTAAACATAAAGATAACTCTTAGATGTACATGGCATCTTCCTGTACATGACATTTCACATTTCACAAACTTTTGCATTTACCTATAACATAACTTAGGCGTCACTTTAAAACGGCTTTGAAATATGGATCAAATGTACCTTATTTCCCTATTTAAGGAGGCTTTAGGCGATCAATGCCAGAATTGCTACCAGGTGGCGCAAAATGTCAACCATTAACGCAGTCCAGTAGCGGACTGGGACTATTACTTGCTATACAAGGAGTTATTTGGGATTCTTGAATTCGGGCACTTGATTATTGATTGATTGATTGGGGTTTCAATCAGTGCAGCCGTCCAGATTCCGCCCACAGTTGACGGCTGAATGCGGTTCTAGAAGCATGATTACACACATTTTTTTCACTAATCTGTACTTACAGTTTTCCAATCATAAAAGTTTAATAATTGTTTAATTAATTATCTCATTTTAAGCAT
>SJJU01006595.1:0-23838 GCA_012932125.1 Conopomorpha cramerella
TCTATATATTGGCGTAAGTACATATAAATGCTGGATAATAAACATTTTTGTTTTTGATATGATTGTAATGCGTCTGTGGTCCAGTTGGTCGGATCCTTGACTTGTAACCGGGAGGTCGTGGGTTCGAGTCCGGCTACTGGACGTGTAGCAATGGGACACTTTTCAGAGCCTAAGTACGCAACGCAACGCACGTACGGTGAAGGACAACATCGTGATGAAACCCGCACTCCACAAGGTGTGTGAACCCTATAACGGCGATGGACTCACCCCCTGTCACGTTGGGTTAAATACGCTTGGTGAACCGTGGGCATTTGCTTTGGCAAATGCCTCTGCTTACCCCTCTTGGGATCATTAGGCGTTAAGTGTATTATGTACGATAGTAATACATTCAAACAAAATTAAGGGCCTTACTAATAATGGCGGAATTGCTATTTCGAAGATACACAAAGCTCAACTTAACTTGTCAGTTGTATGTCAAATACGGAATAACCAGTGCAAGTAGACCTGTAATAACCGTTGTACAAGTGACAACGCGTTTATTGGTAAGGGGGTAAATCTCCAAGTGGCAGACTGACGACGGTACTACGCTGTCTTATTTGGCACTTTTGATTACTTACCAGTTTTTGAATGTGGATTCACACATTCATTCCCTTTATGCATTTCGCCATTCGTTCGGAAAGATGGATAAATTGACTGAATATCAAGTAAGCAAATGCACGTCGAATATATTCGGAATATTTTTGCAGTCCTCAGGAATTCTAACGATTTTAGTTCTGCATTTTATAAAATGTTGCATTCCAATTCCTTTTGGTGCCGATGTAATATTGCAATTTCTTAACACGTTTCCAGATACTTTCATTCACTTTAGGTGTGTTCAAGCATCTATCTCATCATCAATTAATACTTGAACATAAAGATGAACAAGAATACATACAACAACTGACATCCATAATCCCAAAAGACGTGAATAGAACATTTGAAGACAACATGTTGCCTCCTAAGTCATTTTTAGCCTGACAGTTGTCATTTAGATGATAAATAATTTACAACGATACGTACACACCATCCTTCCCGGATCGGTCACTTCATCCAATGTTAAGTTAGTATCTAAAGCACTTTTCTTATTCAAATCAGACAACGAGATATACTTAGTTGTATAACTTTTAATTTTAAACACATCATACTGATGAACAAATCGAAAAAGTATCTATCGTTTATAGGCCAGCCCTGAATATCTCTTAAATCGCTTTACGTCGTGTATTAGAAGAAAAATACACATGGTATTCATGTGTTCTACATCAGATACTATTACAGCAGAAAAACGTTACTTGAGGAGACATTTGAACAACCTGTATGTACCATAAAAAAATACACCTTGAAAAAAAAACACATACCAAATACAGATACAGGATGTCTCTAACCGAGACTGATCGCGTTACCGTCGGTAAAGTTGTCTCGGGACCTGACAGTTCGCAACTGAGTTACTTACTTCGACGTTCAACTTACTCACTTGGGCAGGTTCGGAGTATTTCCGCACCGCACACCGGTTACGGCCCTGTGCCTTTATCTGCCGGGACTTGTGGCTAAACGAACTGTTTAAAACTCTGACATAGTTTTGAATTATGTACTAGGATGGAAACTGGTCGTTTTTTCAGTAGTATTGGGGGGTTTTACTTTTGTTTCTGAATCCATGACGATAATCGGCAAAGTCGACCATTGCCGGAACGAACCGCTGCTGTGTTATCATCATCAGCCCATACTTGTCCACTGCTGGATATAGACCTCTCCATTGCACGCCACTGTGATCTGTTTTCGGCTTCTCGCATCCAGCATCTAGCGTATATCATCAGTCCACCTTGCCTGAGGGCGTCCTACACTCCGTTTGCCGAGACGCGGTCTCCACTCGGGAACTCGTTTTCCTCAACGGTCATAGGTTCTACGGCTAATACGCTGTGTTATAATGTTTTTTTAAACTGTCAAATGACAATAGCCATGACCCAACCATTTAAAAAAAAAACAAAATCTTTCAGTCTGCCCTTGAATGTATGGACATATTACAACTCCTAATGAAGTACAGAAATATGCTTCTTTCTACCTCACTTTGGTGTTAAAAGATGTAAGTGTGTAATTTCATATAAACAACAGTTAAGTCATAATATTGTGGTTTTGGGAAGAGTGGATTTCATTTTCCGAGCCCTTGATAAAATCAGTAGATCAAAAGGTGTGTGAAATGGATAACAGGAGTTGGGTTACAACCTTTGTATTTAACCTTATCACGCTAGCTTTAATGTGTGTGGTGAAATGTGAGCATATATTCCCACCTTTTCAACGACCAAGATGCAGTGATGGTCAGGAAACCTGCCTCTAGGACGACAGTCGCGGGTTTGATTCCTACCTGCGACTCCGCTTCAGTGATGAGTTAATTTTTTGTGTTGAATGGATGTTTACTCCACACATTTTTTCTACATATTTATAGTAGTATTCCAGACTCCAGTTCCAGCACAGAGTAGTAAGTAAGCAGTAACCACAGTACCTCCTATTACCCATATCACAGGGTAGTAAATATTCTAATTTGGGGTCCGGCGATCGTGTGTGAAATTTCCCTGAATACTACTGGCCACCCAGCAAGGGATTAAATGGCATTACCTACTGACTGTGCAGGTCACCCGCAAACTTTGAAATCAACCCGAAATCCTACCTCACAATTATTGTCTCAGTTTAATGCATGCAAATTTCATACGCCCGAGTGCGGAGCGCATATAACATTTTGTGTTCTCAGCTCGCCTACGACGAAGTTACACAGCGCAGGGCAAAGTTCGTTAATTCAAACAACACCCTGTAGCTGGTAGTGTTTCATATTTCAGGTGGGCAACGCCGTAACACCCTGTGAATTTTATTACAAACAGTAAAGTGGAGTTTGCTTATTTGCTAGTTTTAGATTCTAACGGCATTATGTTATCTAAGTTCTGCTCACGCTTCATATTTCAAAAGCTCGTTGCGAACGTAATTTGTTTACTTGTTACACATACTAATTTCTAGGTTTTCACGGCCGCGGCACCTTTATTCAGACTGATAGACTTTACAGTAATATTTTACACCCACGTGGTTTGATTGCAGCCGTACAAAAAGTGTCATATTATTTTATCCGGTTTCCTTTATAATGGCTATTTTCGGGGCCCTTATTTCTCTTAGTTATGAAAGATGACGCAGGCTGCATTAAGGAGGATTAACAACGAAATGACTGATAAGCAGTCAGTATTGAAGGTGAAAGTTAGTTTTTTTATTGTTCAGATACAGGAATTTCTGAAGTTTTAACTTACCCAAATAATAAAAAACGTAATAAAATATAAGTGACAGAAGTCACCCTGGATAAATACCAGCGACATCTAGATAAGAAACTTTGAGTTTGAAAATTCCCCCTTAGTACAGATGTATACGATGCGCTTGTGTAGTGTCTGTGAATGACGTATAACTTTTTAGAAATACAGAGTGTTTGTTTTTCATTTTGCGATGTCAGCTAAGCGGCAGACAAGGTGTTTCACTAAACCTGCATGACTTATTGCAAGCAATAAAAAAACATACTGTATTGGTAAAAAACATTTGAGTGAGTACTGTGAACGTGTCAGCTCTTATTAATCGATCTTTAGGTAGTTTGATAGACCACCTTGGAAATATTTTTTTTTTCAACAAGATAAAAATCATAAAAATCGTTTCATAAACGACGGAACTACTACTATTGGCGAACAAATATAAAAAAAATTGAATTCAAAAAGACTCGTTCGTGGAAGTCACTTAATAATTTGGTCCAAGATCAAAGTACAACTCTACACAAATCGGAATAATACAAAATACCTACATAGCTACAACCATACGATAAGAGATTTCAACCGGTAATTATCCCGATGAAAATATTCGAACCGTGCCGGTATTTGATTAGGAAAAGCCATATAAATTATTCGGGAATTACGCCCATGCGAACGGGCGATTGGGCCTCGAGCTCGGAGGCTCAAGGTAAATAGATTTGAAGGTTTTAGACGCAAATTGCTCGCGTGACCTTCGCTCCCTGAGACTTAATGATTTTCTGATTCACTGACAAGTGGTTTGTTTATTACATTTGGTAGCGGTTACGTGGAAATGCAATGCTGATACTAAATACATAAAAAAACGATGAAAAGTACACTTTTGCGTAAGCCTTTTTTTTAGTAAAATATTTGGATTAGGTAATTTTTGTATACCTTTTTAAGGGGTGCTACTATGCGGTTTTTTTGCAGACATATGTGTTAGGCACTATACTGTAAGTAGTACATTATTTTGTACTATCTCGTACGGTTTCCAATGTCAGGGCAAAGTTTATTATATTATACATTTATTATTATATTCAATCGTCTTCTTAATCACTCTGTGTAAAAAAATCATCCGTATCAAAATACGTCGCATAGTTTGAAATAAAATTGAAGTAAAGTCATACATACATAGGGACAGACAGCGCGGGCGTGAAGAAACTTTGTTTAAAGTATGTATTGTAATATCTATACGTATAAAACTCAGTCCTGCCTGACGGATCTCTTCATCACTGACTTGTCAACGCCCAGCCCAAACCTTAGACCCGAGAAAGCTAAAATTTTGCACAGGGGTTCCTTTTACGATGTTTACGTGAGATAAGTAAGGATTTTTCAAAATTCATCCCGTAAGGCGGTAAAAATGGGGGTAGAAATGTATTTGAGAAAAACGCTAATTTAATGTTAAGTTATGCTTCTAAAACTTGGTATTAGGATTTTTTATTAGAAAATAACATTGAAACTATGACCCTAAAATAAGAACCCTTAAAATAAGTAGGTAGGATAGGTAGTCAACTCAGTGTACAGGTTGCGGACTGAACTTACATACTATTCCTTTAACACGCAGCGAACTTAAAAAATACATACGTCATTTAGTTAGGTTATATTAAATGCTAGTTTAGCTAAGTTACTGACACTTAAGATACAGTTATGTATCTTGGAAAACTAGTACCTGTATAATTTGCTATCGTTCCTGTGGATGGACCTACTCAGTTAATAATAGCAATCATCTTAGTATAATTAATTTATATTACCTATAGCTTGGCACTGGCCACGCATGCGCGGCGCAAGGCAGCTTGGCGCTTCGTCCCGCGGTAACCCGCCGCGGGCGCGGTTCCGCCGCGATGCGCGGGCGCACGCTGCCCTTGGGCTCCGTCACTATCACGTGTCCTGGTTACAAAAGAGGAATTAAATATGTCGAATGTAAGTAGCCTAAAAGCATAGGGTGTGAAGACCCTGTGGGCCATCTTCTTCTTTTTCAAATTGACCTGGGAGAGTACTTTTACAAATTTTCTTCAAATGATTCACTAAAACTAGTTTGGCTATTAACAGCACGACTCACCATCATCAGCCACATGATGTCTACTGCTGGACGAGGGCCTCGCCCAAAAATTTGCATGATAATTTGGGGGGAAATGCCAATAATCGCCGCGCTTGGCAGGCGGGTTGGCGATCGCAGTGGTGTTGTGGTTTAACTCACAGAGAGCGCTGCTGCCCGTTCTCTAGAGAGTTCCCTCGGTCGCCTCTTACGACCCTCACGACGGGAAAAGTTGGGCTGGGGTGGTGAGTGGTGACACATTTATTCTATTCGCCGTCACCACACGGATAAACAGCATGACTGCCTATTGATAATCAAACCCTCAGGATGATTACCTTAGGAAACTATTATTAGCAGGTAGCAGGAAGAAAACATTAAGTCAAAGACTGATGTTGCGATGAATTAATATCCTACAGTGTAAAATCACTGTCCTGTGGTGCTGTGAATGTCTCAGACAGGTTTGAGTCTGACCTCAAACCTTTCTGGGACAGATAAGGTAAATATTGAGAGTTGAAACTAGGAAAAAGCCTCTGGCGAGTAAGGCTTGAGTATTATGCTTGATTTAGGTACATCGCTATCAACGTACTTAGTACAGATAAGTATAAATAAAACCCTAATTCTTACCAAAATAGGCACTTGTATGATAGTCCCCGGTGAGCCGGTCCCGCACGCGGCACCGGAAGCGGCTGTATGGGTCCGCGGGAGATACCGCGGAGATGAACAAGGATCCGTCGTCCAACAACTGGTATTTTGGACCTGTCAGGAAATGTTAAATTTTACATTTTGTATTCGTTGTCATCAACGGAAAGAAAGCTGGTCACCAGCGCCGATCGGTAAATCTGTAGAATTTCAATACAATGTACCGATTACCAGTTAGGTTACCCTATCTGTTTTTTTTTCTGTTTACCCAAATAGTAGGCACAAGTAGTGAGCTAAAAACTTCATCCATTCTAAGCACAAGACACTTCTTTCTCGAACAAAATTACTTACGTAAACTTTTACTTGTACTTGTGTTGATTCTTTAGAATTATATTTATTTATTTACACACACAACCCTTACAGAATAAATCCTAATACAGTAGTGTGGATAATAGTTAGGTAATATAATTGAAGTAAAAGTGCTTGAGAGTATAAATAAGGGCTCTTCTTTCTAGCGTTTTTCTCGGCTAGTGTAGAGCAACTGGTCAGCTCAAATGTTTCATGTTTTCTATCCGCTCAAAAGCCTCTAATTCTGCTTATCGATTAATGTAGAGATAGTACTGCAGAGCTCCTGCTCTGCCTAATGTGCAGTACGAAGCAGGGAATAGCTTGAAATATCCCACTTAAATGCGATTAAGGCAGGGCAGGCTCCTAACTACGGTTAGTAAGTACAATAAGGGACACTTGCTGTTTCAGACAGAGGATGCTTTTCTGACATGTTAACTTCTTACCAAGAAACTCCTTCTCGAGCAGATTCGCTCCGTCAGACGCCAGCCAATCAGTGCTCGCGACGCGGTCCGCGTGTGACGTCACGACGCATCGCAAAATGGCCGCGTTTCCCGCCATCGTGTACACGTCGGGCACGTGCACTTCCCATGGCGTGTTGATTACTGGATGAAATTATGTTAGATTAATATCCTGTAACCGTTGGAGTTCCGTCTTTTTACTTCATTGAGACTGCTAAGGGTGGTTCCAAAATATATGCTAACTGTCTAAAGCTCATAACCCCATCAATCTTGGTGATGGTCAGGGCCTGAAATTACGGGCCCTGAAGAATGTCCTGTTGGTGCCCAGGACCCATCCAGCACCAGCGATAAATAAAGGCCATCGGGGTAGAAGTCAGTAGAAATCTGACACTACCCCGTCGCCGTCCCCATAACGGCGGGTGACAATGAGAATTTCCCCCTCATCAACAAAAAAAAAGCCTGAAATTATCACGAGAACCAAATAAAGCGTGAATAACACCCAATGGCATAGGTAATGGCTATATCCTACTGAGTTATGCTATGTGTATAGCTATACCTCTCGTTTCGACACTTTATACTTGAGACAATGATGCCCAAGTTTAGAAGTGATCAATCTAAACTAACCCACTAGTGTATATTTATTATTTTGCGTATGTTCTTTTCAGTCTGTTCAGTAATATTACCAACTGAACTGATAAGCAAATTAATACGAAGGCTCACCTAAATGACCCACTGACGTGATGACCTATATACGTATACATAATTATATCATATTGCTTGTCGAGGGGCTAAGCCCCGCGGGAATCCACCGAACACGATAACAGTATGCAAATATCACCAATACAATAATTATTCTGAAACACAAACAATATTGTTCAAATCTTTGATAGTAAATATTGAGTAAATTTCAGTCAGTTTCCTAGTAGCATGTACACCCCATTTGGGATTGAGGCCATGAATGCATTTAATTATATTATTTAGGCAAATGAAAAGCATTTCAATTCCCTTTATACGTTTCTAGTTGCGAACTAGGTATTTATTTAATACTTTATTGCACTAAAAGTACAAACTTAATACCAAAGTATTCTCTTCCAGTTAATCTCACAACATGGGAGAACATAAGTGCGGGTCAGTATTATTAAAATGTAAAAAGAAACCAAAAACTTATTGGTACAAGATACAGTTAGTGCACAGTTAACATAACTCAGTACATATTAAATAATACAAAAAAGTAATACAAACATTCACATCCATCCATCTGTAAGAATTATTCTTACAGATCTGGACAGAATCGTTAAATCCAGGTAACTTCAAGTGGTTACTGGGTCACCATTTGATGTAGTACACCCTCGGGTGTTGTCAAAACTTTTGACGTAAGGAAAACTTGGTGATTCCTACATAACATTTTGGGCTTTAAAGATAAATTGTTAAACTTCCTCTGTCTTAAGTTTATCCTTGTTGCCCAACTTCGACCAATGGTCAGTCTTTTTGGTATTTATCTGGATTATGCGACTATTAACGAGGAACAGGTCGTCTCACTCCCGAAACTCTACAGTAGACCAAGTGGTCAGCTCGATAGTTAGATGTTTTTTAGACCCGAGTCAGAGGCCCCAACCGAGAGTCGCTAACTCATATTAACAACTACTGTTCAGATAGTGGCTGTGCTTAACCCTTTCGAGGACACATTCCACCTAACGACGTCATAACATTCCTTATATTGATTTAATTTGTTCGTCCTCGAATACGCGCACCGTCCGGAGCACCGAAATGCTCGAAAATATCCCATTCAAAGGAGAACACCTATCTAAAGGGTGTCCTCTTCCAGTGTTGCTAAGGACACTACGCAAAACTGCGGGGGGAGTTAAAATTGTGTCAAACGTTTTCTCCCAGTGTACTTATAATAAATGAAGTATAAAACGAAGTTCTTGATGAAGTTTTTGATCTAAATGATGACGGATTAGGAAAATCCTGTTCTTAACCTTTAAAGACCTGATTTATCGTTCTAAAATTAAAAATAAAACTACAGTATGCTTCTTTTAGTATAGACTAGTAAGTATTTTTTTAATATGTTTGTTTTTTAATTAAGTATATGGATTCGAAAACCGTCCAAAATAATTACTTATTAATTGATACGGTCCAAATTTGTTTTAGTTGTTTTATTTTTGTTTGTTTTCATAATTGATATCATAGGTATTTAAGGGTAAAAAAATGTCACTCACCAGCATGCACGTGTATGTTTCTAGAGAGCACAGCGTAGCCGTCACTCCTCAATCGACACCTGTACGTCGTGGCGTGCACATCTCTCCGGAACCTTTCGGCAGCGAACGGCTGGAACTCCAAGGAGCCGTTGGCCAACACCCTCCGGAGACCAGGTAGCGGTGGCACCGGCGTGTTGTCCGGGAGGAGCCAGTCGATCTGTGGAGGTGTTTACTTGTTAATAGAATGATTTAACTTAAATCGATTGATCCCATATTCGGCTTCTACAACATGCCAGGAAGAAAGACAGCTAATGCATTATATTTACACCCAAGATCAGCATGATATCTTTAGTTCAGTATCGGTTTTTATTAATACAATATCATCATTGTTATTTTTGGAGAGTAATTATTTCTTTTGATACATAGTTAATAGTTCATATTGATTTAGTTTAGTATGAATTTCGTGATGAGTTAACACTTTCGCTGACAATCGATTTAGACAACAGATGTTTTATTGTTATCACGTCGACAGGCGGGATGTGTCAGAGAAAGGGTTCAGTAGGTATGACAGTACCTACAGTAATAATGTAAATAACAAATGACAATGAGAGAGATGTTTGTTTATAACCCAATATGTCGTCCCAAAGACCCGCCCACATGACCCGTTCAAAGGCGCTTTGAAGCGTGAAATCGTCAACAACCGAAATATTACATAAGTTCGAGGTTCAGAAGGAAATGTGGGCGATGGGTCAGAGCTACACTGCTCCCATGAAGTTTGATGATTGACGATGGTTCAAATTGTCTCACAAAAAACACTTTTTGGGAAAAATCACTTTTTGGGAAAAAACACTTTTTGGGAAAAAACACTTTTTGGGATTTTTGTGGAGACACACTAGGAGACAATGTCAGGTCTCCAAAGTTTCTCCAACATTATTACATACTACATTATACGGTTCACCCGTTTCCCAGAGGTCTAGGCAGTTAGTATTATTTGCAAATTGACTCCGCATTGAAATGGATATCATACAATAGAAACTACATTAGAATCTAACCCAAATTATAAATTGGCTTAGTCAGCATCTGGCACCCCCCGCCAAAAACTTTAACAGAGCTCCTTGCAAGTAATATGTTTCGCTAGTGTAGTCATCAATAAGCGCGAATTGGAAGTTTACTGTAAGCCTTATTGTATCCTTTAATAAATCAATAGTAAGTAATCGTGAGATTTATCTTATCATAATACTCTCATGTGTGTGTTTGATATCTTTACGGCTGCTACAGCTGTCACTGTTGCTGCCGGCTCCCCTCTCCATCTTTCATACTCCGTCTCTTTGTTAAATTGTTTACCTAATACATACGCCATATTTTATTGCGCAATTCCCATGAGACTGGAAAAAACTAATGTGGGTAACACCGCGAGGCATAGCTATTATAAAGTGAAAAGATTTCATTGTTTCAATTTAACAGGATCCCAAACTACGGAAACAGATTTTTTTTTAACTATTGGGACGCTAACATATGGGTATAGCATATTAGATCTTATATTTTGAGATTTTTTTTCGATCCTCACTAAAACTCCAATAAAATAACTCAAGGCTAAGCACGCTGAATATTCGCAGATAACTCGCGAGGCCTCTACTACTCATAAACAGGAGAGTAAAAAGAAAAATAACCCCAGCACCTGTGCTCGTTTGTGCAAGCCATGTTTTCTTTTCCACAAAATAACTAATTAATATGATGGTCGGTAAACGAACGTTTATTGCCAAATTAAATTACACGTGTTTTATGTTAAGTCTGTCCCTAATTCTGTGTATTTTCTAAGGAAATTCAGCTCAGTTTAAAATGTTTCCTTTCATGGTATCCTGCTCTGTTCTTCTGTACACAAGATTCTGAAGACAGAAGCAATATAAATAATCTTTCGCTAGAACAATTACGTGTTGAAACAGTCTTTTCTATTACAGTGAATTCACCTGAGACCTCTTTGATGCTACCGTGATGCAGCGTACGAGAATTTCTCAGAAGCTTTCTAAAAGCTAGATACATCCTATTCTATGGAGATGTTCTAATGCATTGTGGCGGACTAGGATGGGTTTAAAAATACAGGGTAAAATCATAAAGGGTTTGATAACGTATTAATCTATTGAAATCTTATCTATATTCCGACCCATTGGGGATTCAAATAGTTATAAAATGCGGCGTAAAATCATATTCGGTTTTAAACGTAAGGCCGTCATAGACTAGAGAAAGAAAATTATAGCTAAATTTTAATTATTTAGACATATTTCGTTCACATCACAGAATTTTTTTTGCAGATCACTAGGGAAAATATATAAAAATATGTCGTGCTATAATACATATTATAGCTTCGTCAGTAACGGCCTTAAATACCGGCCTATATCATACGTCACGGGTGACGGGACGTTTTATTTCCATAAAATTGTGCCACAACCAACGTTACGATCTGTCAACGAAAAAAAACTAACGACCCCTTATCCGCATCATTTTGTATTCATAAACCCGTACTCTGAACCTCTCAAGCACAAATCTCTACTCAAGTAACGTTTGTCTCGCTCTAATCGTGTTTGCTTAAAGGAGACAAACTACGCTCAAGCGACACTTGAGTTTATTGTTTCAGAATACGGACCCTAGACGGCTTCCTGCTCAGTAGTAAAGTAAATAAACAAAGTAGGAACGTATAAAACAAAAATATAACTAGGGGCCACGTTACACTTTGGTAGTAGATACTTGTTACCCCGATCCCGTTGGTCGCGTCGCTATATAGAGGGTGTTATAGTTTGTATGAAATACTGAAATTACGCGAATGAAATCGCGGGGCGTCCACTAGTTCTTAATAAAAATATCGACGCAGATCGTTTTCTCCTATGATGTCAGAGAGATGCAATTTCGAGAGTGTAGCAGACTAGGGCCCCTGAAAGGCAGTCTTGTTAAATTCATAAGAAAACCGATTGAATGAACTACGAATATATAATATGTATTAAGGGATCTGATATTAAGAATTGTGTTTGTTTAATCGATCGCGGAGTTCTTTCTCACAAACGAAAAACTTTTCTTCTGGAACTTCTTAGGGAAAATGGGGATTCGAAAAAGTTTTTTATGTAGGTACTTACTTAAAACGTACAAAGTTTTATTTATTTTAACACAAAAAAGAAAACAAGCATTTGTATCTTATTTAACAATTTCAATAATTTCTAACAGATTGTTACATTACAGCCTTTTTTTGAATGCATGTGGCCCAGTAGTCGAATTGCTTTCTAACTTTTAATCTTTGCGAACATGGATTCGAAATCGGGAGGTGGGGGCTTAAGCCAGCTGTGCTATGCTTGGACCAATGGGTCTCTTTTTCAGAGCCTAAGTACGCTAGGCATCCCTCGTACGGCGTAGAACACAAAGTGATACTATCCACTATTTCATACATTACTAGCTGACCTATATTACTAGCACACGTTGTTTCGCCACGTACATTATTAACATTTTTTCTCTGCATATGCATGTATTATACATACACATACATTCCTCAAGAATTACTCTACGTATGTATATATACTACAAAAACGCATCAAAATCCCTTATGTAGTGTTAAAGATCCAAGCAAACACAGGGACAGACAGCGGGAGGCGATTGTGTATTGATTTTGTCGTTTTCCTAAAATGTTTGTTTTGTACTAAATATTTTCTAAACCGATCGTAACTATTCTACTCAAGTTATACCAGTGATATATTATCGCCATATAAACCTGCTGGTAAAAACTAAGTGTCCAACAACAATTAGAAAATACATTATTCTCGTAGAAAGGTCTGTCTCTCTAGAGACGCGGAAAATAGAACCCAACAAATCGATTCTTACACAAAAACAATAAGTGGCTTTCAAGAGCGTCTGCCTGACCCTCTTTGAGATCGAAAAACGAGAGGGTATTCTTCCAACCATTCATATTAATAAAAACGGCTTTATTTACACTAATCCATACTAATATTAATAAATGCGCAAGTATCTCTGTGTGTGTTACTCTCACGCCAAAACCACTGAAAGCATAGTATTTTTGTCCGAATGTTTGTAAAGAATAAACTAAAATACAACTATGCGGATTTCGACAATTCTTTCACCGTCGGGAAGCTACACTACTCCCCGATGACATTCCGAAAAAAAAACGTGGGTGACACACTGAATAATACTTGATAACCTATTGTTTGTATTCCATCATTCTCTTGTGGACATAACTAAAATGAGGAAAGAACTAACAACATGACTATATAATTTATATTTTAAAGCAAAAGCTATTCATCATTTCGATATTCCAAGCCGTTTTTTCACTCATGTGCGTAGATATACTTTGTGCGTAGATACATTGTATACAAGGTGATCTGGAAATACCTTATTAAGCCGATGTTTAGCATGTTTGACTCGGATCAAACAAAATGGGACCTCCCGATACAATCTCGGTCAGGTGGTTGTGTTTTTTTGTTTTTATTTTATGTGGGATATCAACAGTGTACTTAAATTAAAAAGAGTACAATTAATATGTCCAATAGCCGATATCCTCAGCAGCACGGTAGATAAATTGTTGTAAATTCAATGTTTTGCAGCATAAGCTGTATGTGCTCCAAGAAGTTCACAAATATAACTTGTATTATAAAACTACAGGAATACAATGCTGGATAAAATAATCTACGTTTAAACAGTGGAGTAATGAGCAATCTTGCTTATTTAAAAAATAGGTTGTTTTTTTTTAATCGTGGCGGCGGAGCCATGTTTTGTCAAATTGAATTAAATGAAGTATTAAAAAAATATAATTAAAACGTGCTTTTATGCTAAAAATAAAATGGTGTCCCACCATAATGTGCTAAGGAAAAACTACAAGAATAAAATGCTAGATAAAGTAAACTACGATTATGCAGTAATGCGTTGTGTATTTACTAAATGGTAGTTTCAATTTTTGTATGAGGAATTTGTACCTTTTGTTCGTTCCGCGGCTTTGAGTCTACAAATTTTCAGACTATTGTTCTACAGACACAGTAGACTTCGGTTCAAAAAAAAATAGTGCTGTAGCCCTAGTACGCGTGTCAAGAAAGACTCCACAAAAAAAAACAAATACACACTCTGATTATTGGAGGGAATAACCAGGATTAACCTGTCCCCATCATAATCATAGACCTCCCCCAATTATTTCTATGATAATGCCAATAATCGCCACGCTTGGCAGACGGGTTGGCGATCGCAGTGGAGTTGTGGTTTAACTCACTGCTCTGCCCGTCCTCTGGAGTTCCTTCGGTCGCCTCTTCGCTGTCACCACACGGATTAACCTGTACTAACTGACCTGACTTATAAGTCACGTGCAATCGACATTTGCTTGCTGTCTTTATAGATACACACATCATAAGGGTCTAAGGATCAAATACATTTTAGAAGATAGCAATCAAGAATATATTTTACAAAAACTGAATTCATTCATAATTTATTCAAAATGTGGTGATAATTAATTGATAGAGGCATGGGGAATTAGGTAGGAGTCCAATCCAGAAGATTTGATTTAAATAAATGAGATTTTTTAGAGCTAAAAATGTTCTTGATCCCTAGACACTTTTGATGTATTCCCACACACAGTACTAACCACCAGGATGTGGAATGATTTACCGAAGTCTCTTTTTCCTGCGCAGTCCTACAGTCTGGAGGTCTTCAAGTCACTGGGGTAAATTGGTACCTAATGAGGAAGTGTGCTCAGGCTCGGAACATGAGGCAAAATGAAGGTAAACCAATTGTTAATTGTGTTTATAACAAAACTAGCTATACCGCGCGGTGTTACCCGTGTTCGTTCCCGTGGGGATAAAATAGCCTATGTTACTCAGGAATAATGTAGCTTTCCAACAGTAAAAGATTTTTTCAAATCTGTCCAGTAGTTTCGGAACCTATTCAATTCAAACAAACAAACAACAAATCAAACCTTTCCTCTTTTCGATATTGGTATAGAAAAACATACTACCGTCGCCTTTCTTATAATGGCGGAACGACATTGTATACATATAATACCGAAAATGAAAGCTCAACATTACTTGTCAGTTGTATGTCAAATAAGGAATAACCAGTTTCATTAGACCTTTATGTGACCTTTCTCTAAGTGATAGTGCGTTTATTGGTTGGGGGGTAAATACGCAACATAGCAATCTTTCTAATTGAAAACATCTTGAGGAAAATCGTAAACAAAAAGGTATTGTGTGCACTCTGTAAAGGCAGCTGTGCTATATATATATATATATTGCTTGCTTGGCTTAGCATTCGAAGTTTCGGTTTTCGCTAATAGATATCGCTGAACTTGCACACTGTTTTATTTAGAGAAATTGTAGGAAAGTAAATCTTTTCTATAATATTCTTGATATTGTATTAAGAGGTACCTACTACCTACCTCATTATAGTTGGTGTCGCCCTGAAAAGTCGTTTATGATATTTCCTTGTTTCCCCGAAGTACACACATCAAAAGTGTCGTTACGTTAAGTGTTAAGTACATTTTAGAAGATTGCAATCAAGAATATATTTTACAAAAACTGAATTCATTCCTAATTTATTCAAAATGTGGTGATAAGTCATCGATACAGGCATGGGGAATTAGGTAGGAGACCAATCCAGAAGATTAGATTTGATTTAAATAATTTTTTTTAGACCTAAAAATGTTCTTGATCCCTAGACACTTTTGATGTGTGTAGTTAAATGTACTCGTCACCTGTTATATTAGACTTAGAGCGACGCGGGTTTAACTACATAAGTCTCTTTCTTCCTAAATACCGGCTTGCACATTAGTCACACATTAACATAATGGCGATAAGATATAATTATTCATTAAGATTTCAAGAAGATACACAATTCATTATTATTCACATGTACTGGCCGCAATTACAACTGTTAAAAACGAAAAGCCGTAACCCTCTCATGTCACACGGTGTAGGTGCAATATGAGCAAACTCGCATATTAAAAGAAAATGGGTTCCATTTTCATTGGCAACGGCAGAGCAATGGGGTGTATATAAATTAAATTTTCCTATTTTAAAACTAAAACCCAAATTCGTCCACTGCTGGGTATAAGGCTAACCAATTATTAGATCGCCACTGTGAACAAAATATATCAACGTACTACACACATCAAAAGTGTCTAGGGATCAAGAACATATTTAGCTCTTAAAAAAATCGAATTTATTTAAATCAAATCTAATCTTCTGGATTGGTCTCCTACTTAATTCCCCATGCCTGTATCAATGACTTATCACCACATTTTGAATAAATTATGACATGGATTTTTTTTAGATTACATATGCATACAAAATTTCAGATCAATCACATCTGATTTTATTTAGGTGAAACTAAAGTAATGTGTGTAATAAAATTGGCCTGTCTTTGAATAGATTTATTTGCCCTCTTCTTAACCCATAAAGGATTTACAGGCGTAAGTTTGATATATATTTACCCATTTCCATTTCAGACGAATACGTTTCATGTATTTTATTATTTAAGTATAAAAATGTATCGGGGTAAGAAAAACTTTCAAGGAAAGTGTTCCGTCAATATTTATATTGCTCGCGGGAATATTAAAGTCCGCCCAATAGAATTATAATATTGCTCTCTTGTGTAGGCGTAGAGATAGTATTTATGTCTTCTCTTTTTTGGATTTGAAGGCTTGTGAATTATAGGTAGAAGATTAGGTATGATCGGACAGTTTGATTCGTGATTACTTTTGGATACCTATTTATATTCGTTTAATACTTCTGCAAAAATATTGTAATGTTATACAATATTTTCGATTGTTACCTAAATCCAAATCGCTTTTTTGTATATACTAAAGTAGAATTAGGGTAGGTATTTAATAAATTATGGTATATTGACTAAGCCAAGTTAAGTACTGAAAATAATAAATAACGTATGTGTAACTTATTCAGCAAATACGATTAAATCTTGGCTTGATTAACCAGAAAGTTTGGATTGACTTTTCTTACTTATTCACCCTAATAACTACTGAACGAATTTTAATGAAATGACCGAGACATACTGAGATTAACATCGCCGGGGTACTAGTCTATACCAATGTTATAAAGAGGTAAGACATAATTATATTTTTTAATGGATGTTTGTAACGAATAAATTAAAAAAATACTGGATGGATATCGATTATTCTTTCACCGTTGAGTAGCTAAACTATTCCCAGGTGAAACAGGCTATTTTATATCAAAAAAACACCACACGGTACAGTTAGTATGTTATAAAAGAATTGAATGATACTTCCTCAATCATTTTTACACGAAACTCAATCGTGATATTCTATAATGATTTTTCATTAATTACTGCCCTAGGGTGACATGTGTCACCACCCCAGTCCAACTTTTCCCGTCTTGGTGGTTAAGAGGAATTAAGAGGAATACGGGCAGCAGCGCTCTCTGTGACTTAAACCACAGCACCACTGCGATCACCAAGCAGTGGCCATCATGCGGCTGACGATGACTGCCCTAGTAGTGTAATTCACACTTACGCAACAATGCATAGTTTATTTGCTTCTATTTTGTAGTTATATCCTTTTCTGGTGACTAACTAAATGAGCAAGAAACAACTATAAAGTCAGGATCTATCAAGTATAAAACCTAAGGCTGATATCCTGATAATAAAATGGGGCAGACTGCACAGACGTCGACTGTACTATCATCTGGACAATACTGGTGTCCGCCGCCAGGTAGAGAGTGGCCCGACGCGACGTACTGAATATTTTACTAAGGCTTATTCGAGGAAAGATGCCTCTGTCAAAATTCCGAATGAGAAAATGTTCGGGATTCTGACGTTCTGTCTAGAATAAAATGAAAAATGTATTGCCTTCCTACATATTAAAATGGACATAGCTTGCATTGGTAGTTAGAGTTATTTTTAGTTTTAATTTGTGTGCTACATTTATTTTTGTAAGACGTATTCACTTTCTTCCTCTAACCGTGCAGGAAGACCCGGGATCCGGTTTCGTTTAATTGGTTTTGCTTCTGTGGCATACGGCATAAATAAGGCCTGTTTTTAAGCCACCTGAGGGCCTTTAACTCTTCTTAAACTGTATGTTTGAAAAATCCCACTTATCCTCGATCATCCATTCATCGGGTGTTCGCGCCCAGTGTTGCTTAACTTCGTTGATCGGTTGCGGTCACCGGAGCCAGCTAGGCTACGCGCGCACTACATATTTTATATTCATGATGAAACTTCAAAATAGTCGACAAAGTAACCAATATCCATCTGACGTAAAGGGATGATCCGGTAATTTAGTCAGCCGGTTTGAGGGTTGTTAACTTAGTTTAAATCATTTGATAAGTGGAGCGTTAAGGTTGTCAACAAACCGCAAACCTTGTTTACAAATCGTATCATGTGTTAGGCGAGTCAACCTCTATGAAATAAGCTAATTTCAAATATAATTTGTATGTCAAATGCTTTTGCAAGAGTGTCTGTCTAAACCGCTATGGGATTGAAAAGCACCAAAAAACCCTCCCGTGTTTATTTTGTTTATCTTAAACGACAATCTTGCCAACCATTAATTTATATAAACACGGTTTAAGAATAACGATATACCGATCACCAACGTTTTCTTTACAGTATAAAGTTCAAAACTACATAAAATGTTATCCCGCTTTCGATCACCAATTCCAAACCCACGGAATAAGGTGTGAAAAGGAAACTAGGAAGATTATGAAACGCCGCGCTCTCCTTTGTCGCTGCAAACAACCGTCGCAATTTCTAAAGCAAGAGGGACAGTTCGCAGACAGAAACTTGTTTCAATTTAATCAAAATTTTTCGGTTTTTTTCTCTCTCATTGCTTCTTTTATACCATTTCACCTAACGCCGAGTGAGTCTCAACTGGATTTCATTAAATTAAAACGTGACGAGGAGGCGGCCCCGCGGAGAGCAAACTTTTCACATTTGCCACGGTTTTTGGGACACATTTCATATTTCCCCGCGACATGAAGAGTGCTCCAGAGACACAATGTTACTCTACTCTATTGCAAACTTTATGTTTCTAAACTGCTTTAATTTACGATCGGCCATATAAGTTGAGAGCTATTTGAAGGTATAAAATAGACCTTGGGAATTATTTTAAATTTATTTGCTGACGTAAATATTACTTTGTGGTTGAGTAGAAACTTTTATTATGCAACTCTTTGTCTTATCCACTTAAATATACTGTAGAAGTATTTTTTTACTGTAGTTCTCGGTTGACCAACTGACGCTGTCTGTGGTCCAGTTGTTCGGATACTTGACTTACAATCCCGGTCCCGGGTTCGAGTCCAGCTACTGGACGTTACCACACTTTTTGTTCAGAGTCTATGCATGCAACGCAACGCTCGTACGGTTAAGGATAACATCGTGATGAAACCCGAACACCAAAAGGTATGTGAACCTTGCAACGGTGATGAGCTCACCACCTGTGACGTTGGGTTAAATACGCTTGGTGAATCGTGGGCATTTTCTTAGCAAGTGCCTCTGCCTACCCCGCTTCGGAATTACAAGGCGTGAAGTGTGTATTTTTCACTTCAACTGTACACTGGTCACTTTTAGCCTACACTATACTCATAACTTACTACCATTCGAACTAAGATAGACAAAAAGTTGTGTTCCTACAATGTCACCCTTCATTGTTGTCAGAAACGCATTCGAACAAATTTAAAAAGATATTTTTTACCTTTTCTTTTATCAATTTATTACACCTGTTACAAACTGGGAATATTTTTAAGATGATTGATGATACACTGAAGCGATGTAACCAAAGAGGGTGGGAAATAGGTTTGTGCCATTTATTTTCATTATATAAAAAATGTGTGGAAAAAAAAATGAAATTATCGTCCCAAAGTATGACGATAAGAGGAAGTGACAAACTGGTAACAAATTAGAATGTACCAATTTGAGAAAAATACCTTGACATTTACGCAACGGATCAATTTTCACCACTAATACTCCAGTAATATGTGACACAATTAATAATAATGTGAAACGGCGTGTAGAAATAAATTTCCTTCATTGAGGGAAGAAAATGTTTACCCTGGGACGTTTGAAAATAAACAACATCAGACGAGTGGCTCTCTCCGGCACTTTGGCAGAAAAAATACGACGGTCAAGAAAAATAACCAGCGTGAAATTCTTTCTCTTATTCTATTACTTAATTGTATATTCAGCAGCCAATAATTCCATCGTTTAGAGATGCAAACATGGTCACCCGATTTACTCATTTAAAAAAGTTTATATAGGTATTTCACGACTTTTAATCCCAAAGTGGAGCAGGCTTGCTAAGCAAATGCCTATTGTTTATCAAGCGTATTTAAGGCAACGAAAGGGAGGTGGAGCTATCATTGTTACAGGGTTTACATACATTGAGGTATGCGGCTTTCATCACAA
Source organism: Conopomorpha cramerella (assembly GCA_012932125.1). Classification (NCBI taxonomy): domain Eukaryota; kingdom Metazoa; phylum Arthropoda; class Insecta; order Lepidoptera; family Gracillariidae; genus Conopomorpha; species Conopomorpha cramerella. The sequence goes on from SJJU01006595.1 coordinate 20,426, forward strand.
AGGTTTCTGGCATGCTAACAATGATGTTTGTTCCCAATGAACTCTTCACCAAGGCTACCAATATTCACAAAAGTTAGCATTTATATGTAATTTTGTCCAATTTGAGAGATAGGATAGTTTATATTTCGTGACATCCACTGCTGGGCACAGGCCACCCTGGAGGTTATACTAATTTTATATTCATAATAGTTAAGACAGGACAACGTCTGTCGAGTCCACTAGTAGGTTATATAATTAATAACTTAAACACAATTAAAATTAAATAATGTCATTAAAAATAGCTTTTACACTATAATGTATAAAATTGGTATACGTCAAAAGGAACAAAAGTCTGTTTGGGAGGGGGTTTTATCATCGCGAGAAAATTACCAAGAAACCCATCTTTTTCATAATGCTTAATGAATTTTAATATTTACATTTGTCTCAATAGAAGTACAAAATGTGATTGGCCAAGTCAAATAAAGCAATATTAAATATTCCGCCCCTGCGTTTTTACTTTTGTGTCGTAACTAGGTACCTATTGTATTTTTCACAATGTGATATTACCAAAAAAAAAAGTTTTTACTTTTATTTGGCAAGGTTTGCGCGTTGTCACACCGCCACCGTGCATACTTGCCACCTCCATTTCCCGGCGGGACGCGGCTGAAACTTTTCTTAACTCGCGGAATGGAAAAACTTTGTTTATATTTGCCTTATGTTTGGTTTGCAAGGGAAGATCAAACGTCCGCCTGATGTGGGTCCCGCTTTGCGTTCTAAACTGCTCTTGTTGTTTGCGATTTGATATGTTCGATAAGTAAAGCTTTTTTCCGCAAGAGGTATAACGTCAACTTGTTTCATGTTATGTTGAACAGTTATTTTTTATTTTATAGTTATTGACATAGCTTATTCATGCAACAATCATGTTTTGCTAGGTAAATTGAGGTCTGTGCTAAAGTGGCCTAACCCTAGACCAATTAGTATGGAGATATAGGAGTTTTTATAATAATGAGTTTGACTTATGTCCATACATGTTACGAGAAATCGTTACGATCAGACTGTACAATTCGAACGGTACCGATAAATAGCTAGGTGTATGTTATAAAACTGTGCATTTTTTGCTTGTATGTCATGTAAGATAAACTGTACCGTTCGAACCGCACGGTCTGATTCTAACGATTTCTCGTAGCATGTATGGCCACCATTAGACACACAAGTATGGCCACCATTAGATATTTTATGTAAGCTTATTATTGTCCTCTTGTAATTAAAATTATAGATTTTTAACATGAATGATTTTATTTTAACATGATTTTAGTAAGTTTACGAAGTACTTAATTCGGAATATTAAAAACTGTGGCTTCGACCACTTTAGCGCTGACGGCCTCAATTCTAGGTTGAGTAGTATTAGTATGCTTAGAACAAAATATACTCTTAATATAAATATATAAAATAGCATCTATTGCCTGGTGTTAAGTAGCGATATGGTCTACTTTGAAGTAGGCTTGATTATTAGGTACCTATTCTCCCGTGAATTGAAGACGTCAAGACTCCGGCAAGTAAGTTCACATTTTAGCGTCATGCACTATGAAGGGCGCAAACCTCGTAAGTAAAAGTTTTGCTGTTCTCCTGGTCGTCCTATTGTAAAAGCACGATGGGCGGAATTAGGCTGTGCAACTCAGCAATACACTCGCCAAAATGCACACAATAGAAGACATTTATACGCTTCAAACCTTGCAACGATGCTCTAGGCTTAAAGTAACAGCCAGCTTGTCATTACCTATAAGTCTTCCAGCACGCCTCTCTATTATTTCCTCCAGATTCTTAAGGTAAGGTATTTTACCGATACGACTAAGTTTAAATTTTGCTTCTGTTATTTCAGTGGACGTCGGATCGTGTTACATCAGTATGCAGAAGGGTACAGAAGCCTCCGCCACCGCGCCACTAGAAACCATCACATTGTTACACAAAGCATGACCTAAATCAGCTTACGTACTGCAGAAAATGTATTTAAGTACGTACAGTGCTGAAAGGATCTTTGTGCGTGTGAGTGATGCATATTCATTACACTGAATTCATCTGAAAATTCCCTTTCTCGTACTGTATGAATATATGCGTGGGTAATACAAACTTTGTCGCAAATTCATTTAACATCATCATCATCAGCCACATAACGTTAACTGCTGGATGAGGGCCTTCGCGAAAGATTTCCATGATCATTTGGGGGAATGCCAATAATCGCCACGCTTGGCAGGCGGGTTGGCGATAGCAGTAGTGTTGTGGTTTAACTCACAGAGAGTGCTGCTGTCCGTCCTCTTGAGAGTTCCCTCGCTCGCCTCCTACAATCACCAAGTCGGCAAAAGTTGGGCTGGGGTAATGACACATGTATTCTATTCGAGGACTTAATTACTTAACAAAAACAACAATAATAAAAATAGCAAATTCGATAGATTAGTGCCATAGTTCTTCTATGAGGAATAAATCTTTCTTTTTTCGAGTTGACATCGTGTGTGTCCTAAAATATTTGTGACGAGTATTCGGGCACGAGCACAGTGTTAACTCTTTCCCGGACAGTAAACACCTATAGACGTCATAACAATAAAACACCTATTGTGTTTATTTAACTGTCCGCCAATGTGTTAAGTGAGGAATAAATGGGAAAGAGGTTACGTTAATATCTTTCTGCGGATTTAATAAGTAGGGTCCAGTAACTTATTCTCAAAGAAAAGTCAAAGCTTTCATGTTAAACAGAGTACTGTAATAAAATTCTTAGAAATCTTTTGTAGCGTAATGTACTGAGGATGAATCCTGGAGTTATTATATAAAAGTCTACTTTACTATAGAAAAGGAAAATCTGTACACTATTTACAATAAGAAATCCGAGGTTTTCTCAGACTATGAGCTTGCAACTTGTAACTGAAGGCTCATATTGACTTTCTTAACTCCTTATTATGCTAAATCCTTTTGTGGATTACGGACTTGAATAATACATGGTTAAATAAAAAACGTTGACAAAACTCATGATTGTCACTCAGCCCATGACAGCGAATGACTTTCCCCAAGGAACCCTATGTTAGAAAGTAAAAAAATCATACATCTTTTCATACATGACCTCCGGTTTAGAGTACTTTTCACGCCACCTTCCGCCAGGACATCACCAATCTGGTCAATGTATGTCCTTCTGGGGCGACCTCTACTCACCCTGCCCATTACATCACCCATATAAATCTCTTTCGTTAATGGACTTTCCTCCATTCTCTCCATATGTCCAAACCACCGAAGCATGCCCTTTTCAATCTTAGTCACTACATCTTCTTTCAAACCGCAACTTTCCCTTATCACACTATTCCTTATCCTGTCATTCAATGTCACACCTTTCATGCTCCGCAATGACCGCATATCTACGGCATTGACTTTACTTTTATGCTTCTTCTGCC
>SJJU01006596.1:0-34244 GCA_012932125.1 Conopomorpha cramerella
TCACCAGAACATTATTACACTAAATCCACCACATTAACACAATAATTGCAGCGAAAAATTAATTTTGAAAATGAGAAATAAAGAACGCCATTTGCATCTTATCGCTTCCCGTCACAAAATCCTTCCAAAGACATTATACCCACCTCAACGTAACTGTCAGTTTTATGTCGAATATTGGTATTTTATTATATTATTAGGTATTTCGACATTATAATATTCACAGATTTTCATGTCACGGTAAATAGTACTTCAGTAATAAGTGTGCTCCATCGTGTAGTATCGCTGCTTAACATCAGGCAGGGTGGTGGTCAAACGCATGTTCATAGTGCACGAAAAAAACAAGAAACTACAGAATGCTTGTAGAAACTACAGAATGAATAATTGTTCCTACCTATATGACACAATCCACCCAATTACATGTAATACACAAAAAGAAAGAAATAGGGGGGAAAAACTAACAAAGACGCTAGACGGCAACAAAATAAACGAACTTCAAACAGAAATTTGCAGAAAATTCTCCACAAGGAGAACCGCAAGCAATATCAATATGGAAATAAGTTGTGAGGAGCCCGAACTTTGTTGATATGAGCTTTGAGTAGGTACTTTGAACTTACCTACTCCCGATGATGGAAGTATAGATAGGTTTCTCAAATTTTGTTAAAGGAACGTACTGTGACGGTCCAGCAATGTCACACACAAACCGCTGTACTACGCTTGTCGGGTAGTTCCCATAATATGTTCTATAGAACAAGACGTTATGGAACAATAGTAGTATGTTCGTCCTTTTCCTTCTCTAGGAAAAGTGGAAGAGAAACATGTTCTATAGAACAAATGGGAATTACCCCGCTTGCCATTATCGTCTATGGCCCAGTGGTTGGGTACTTGGACGCGACTTGCGATCGGCTGGTTGTGGATTTGAGACCCTGAACTAGGCCTGTACCTGTGGGTCTATTCAGAGTCTATGCTTACGCAACGCTCATACGGTGAAGGAAAACATCTAATGAAACCCTCATACCATAAGGTTCTTGAACCTTATAACGGCGGGTTTAATATGCTTGGTGAACCGTGGGCATTTGCTTTGCTTAGCAAGTACCTCTGCCTACCCCAATTTGGGATCTAAAGACGTTAAATACTTTTATTATGTCTTCACATACCGTAAACCGTAACAATTTAATAGCTTCACTAACTACATAGTTGATGTATATAACATATGAACTTAGACCAGTTTGTCCGTATTTAACGTTAGACCAGCTTTTGAGACTTTCACTAAGTGCACTAGCGCTGTTCTGTCTTTATGAATACCACGGGTAGCATTCACTCCCTTGCATCGTCCACTTTCAATTTTGGATATCGATCCCTGTTTTCATTTCCCAACAAAGTCGCAATGTCTGTCTATTTACTTTTCCGAGTAAGTATGTAATATCACTCGGAAGAAAATTGATACTCAATACTGTATAATGAAAAACATGCACACACTTAAGTATAAAGTGTGTGTATGTTTTTTTATGTACTTATTACCTCGTTTTCCTCGGTCACGGCATCACGTGTGAACCGATGGATCGATTTCGCTAATTCTTACGTTCTTGTATTTGTTATGGTGCTTAGAAAATAATCTTTTGGATGAAAAAAAATTACAGTTGCGCGGAAAATTATACTATCAGAACATTGACTTCAAAATGTTAAAAATCCGCAAATAATGGATATATTATGTCGTCTCATAAAGCGTCTCAAATACAGCGTGTACCTTTGTACGTCGCAGGCCAGCGGCGACAAAACAAGTGACAGTGTTCAAAACAGGATTGGGACATTGGGACCTCTTCCGGTGACATTTGATTGTTCGAATGCGAGCAATAAACGAAGTCATCCGGAATATTCCGATTCGTTGCCTCCTAATCACAAATGACTTTGGATTTTTTTAAGCGCTCCGACGCTGAATCCGTGAAAAGCCGTTCCTTTTGCACGATATCCACTTTAGAGCCTCCTTTTTTAATGACGGCTTTCATAATCAAAGGCCTTTGAGAAGTTATTTGCTGGCATCGAATGCTGAGCGTATTGATATCGGCGCAGTGTATTTTCACTAGAACTTTTTCCGGATATTGCACATTGCAATCCTGTACTTTTGTAGTAATCGCAACGGTCTGGAATTTTCAATCAATTTTATTGCTGCGTATATAAAGTGACGACCACATAACTGTAAATACGAGATATAGTAAAAAATGTGTTTCTTTATTTCTAATACAGAACGCAATTTTTTCAAACGAGAGGTTTTCTGACAACTTGAAATTATGTCAAAAGTAGTTCCAAAACATCTCACGGGTGGCACTAATCAGACACGATCTCAGGGAACCACTCATTCTCGAAAAAAAACCTGGACAAGGTAGTATAAGTATAGAACGGCAATAAGTTAACTATAGTAAGTAAGCTGTCAGAAAACCTCCCATTGGATGTGTCCTAAAATTATGCGCATGAAGAAAACAATCTGAATCTGGTACATGTGTTAATTCTTTGACCAAGATTGGAAAGTTATCTGAGAACTGGACAATAGCTCAAATATCGATTCTGTTACCTTCATGGTCTCCTATGACATGGTGATGGAGTTGAGACAATATCGCTATTGATTGATCACTGAACTTCCAATAGGATTGTTGTGTTCAGGAGTGCTGCAGTCGGTCACGAACAGTTACTCGTTTGATATATCCAATACCTGCGATGTCTCAATCATCTGTTATAATTAATATATCCACGTGTCTTTTTCCTAGAGAAGTCTACACTGTTTAAGTAATTAAATAAATTTAAAAAGAAAGTCATTTAACTTTTAGTCACTACATAAAAGGAATATTTTTGAATTCGTTTAGAATATGCCTTTTTTATGTTTGTTCGCACATAACTTCGTCGTTTATGACCCGATTTTGATTTTTTGTTTTTTCTAGGATAGAAAATATTTCAAAAGTGGTCCCATCATAACGAAATCTGGTTTTGATGATTACAGACCCGATAAATAAAAGAGGATCTTTAAAAAATCGAAGGGTCGAGCGAGTAGTCCTGGTTGAAGTCGGTTCTTTGTCTAAAGTTAGCAGTTACATGTTCATAAGGTTTGACAATTCATCTAGTTTAGTGTGAAGGAATAGATTATTCCTACAATTTGTATAGAATGAAACAAAACCAGGAGCCCTAGTTTACTACACTCTGGTTGTTGCATCGCTCTGACATCGTAGTGGCAAACGATATGTATTGCTGATTTCATTACTTTCATTTCACTGTCGCCCGTATTAAACAGCGATCACACATCGTTTTCCGCCGCCACAGTGATGCAACCACGAGACTGGACCGTAGCAGACTTGGCCCCCTGGCAGGTAGTACCACCTTACGTACTTTTATTTAGCGAGCACGTGTTCTATCTATACATAAACAAAAGTATGAAAAATTTCAAGGAATATGGCCCTTAATTGAGTTTTTTGTTCTTTCTTCCTTTCACTTCTACACACAACTTTCAATAGGTACTGCATTAGGTAGATGGTGGTGGTACAATGGCGTGAAATTAGAGAGTCCTATGTCCAGCAGTAGACAAGTATGGGCTGATGATGATGATGACGATGATGATGATTAGGTAGATGTTGCTGTAAGAATAGACAGGTAACTGTTCTTGTCATTAAGCCTTAACAGCTGTTACACGAGTATAAAAAGGCAAAATGTTAATAGAACTTTGTATAAAAATCGCGTGTTCTTTTCTTGTGTTGTTGTTTTATTTTTTTTGATGTGTCATTGCCAGCTCCTGAAGGAGGGAAGATCAACAAATTGAGAATTCGTACAACAATATTCACCTAAAATAGTACTAATTATTGTATGTAGAACTAAAATCATAAAGGTTTTAATCAGCGTAAGTATGTATGTATAAAAGTAAATAGAATATTCCTGGACATTTCTGATATGTACTTAGTAGATGTTACATGAGTTGTCGATTTTCACTGAGTAAAATATCGCCAAAGTATATTTGCACAGAGCCAGGCTACTTTGCCGCATTACTAAGGTCATTAATCAGCCTTCACTTTGGCAATATCCCAAGGACTTAACCTCGCTCATTTGTATTTAACGAAAGAGTTCGACGCAATAAATCATTTTGGTGTTGATGAATGAAAGTTATGAATGCTAAACAGAGAACTTGACGAGTGTTTGTATTTTGGTCCTTTATTATTTGGTGAGACAAAGCCTTTGAGATGTCCATCCGCAGTCGTGGATGTCAGTATAATGTCAGTGAAGTTCTGGTAATCATGTGAGGTACGCGCGTACTTTCAGCGTAGTCCGCGTGAAGTATTCTACCTACTCTTCAGCGATGCGGGCTGATGGAGATATAGCTATGCGTGCAGGCCTGGGAGACTTGACTTGAAGGTGATCTGAATTTCACGTCCGAGTATAACAATAACATGGCGTCTCGTCTTTCTGACTTTTATTTGCTAACTTGTTCATTGCATAATTCCTTGCACACCACTATTTTAATGCATTATCATATCACGTACTGCCTTTTTAATCGTGGGGAAATCCGTTATGGATACCCCACCGCTGGCGGGGACAACGGCGGGGTTATGGCCTGTAAAAAAAACATTTCCATACAGAACAGACTTTATTTTTACTAAAGAGATCACATTCTGATGGGGAAGGAAATTTATTTTTCATTTCCAAGCCGGTGACAACAATGAAAAAATTCAATGTTATACAGCTCAATTAAACAGCTTAACTTTTATGAATGCCTATAAAGCCTAATATATTATAAAATTGTTTGATAATATACTTTTTTTTTTTCAATAAAATGAGCCACATTTAAATCCTTTTCAATTTGCCGACTTGGGCAAGAATAACTGTAAAACTACCTACGCCAGCTAAGAACTGTATTGTATAATGTAAGTATAGCTAAAACATTGGCGGAGGAAAGCAGGCGCACAATACCGATCGTCGTAGCGAGAGGAGGCCTACAACAATCAGTGGACGTCAGTGTACTAATATTATGATGATAAAATAGTCATTTGTTAAATGAACCAACCTTTTAATTGTCAAATAAATTAAAGTCTTGAATGTATTCTCATACAACTTTATGACCCATTTAATGTTACTACTTACTTTAGCTGTACACAGAAAAATACTTGTCTCTGCGTTCATACGTTACATATACGAAAACGCGGTGTTCCGTTCTAACCGTGAATGTAATCGCACAAATGGTTTTTTTATCGACACATTTGGAAATGTTCACAAACTCTCAAAAGTGCTCTTCACCTCAGCGGTAGGTAGTAATTTCACCAAGTGCTTGAACACAAAGTTTTCTAACACAACTGACCATTACAAGCTGAGACACGGTCAGAGGTCGTGTGAAAGAATCAGGAACTGACCGGAAGAGAAGGTATCTGTGTCCAATTCATTTCTTTTTAGGACCTAGATACAAAGGTATACTCAATGGTATACTCAAACCTATTAGAGAGATGCCGCTTTTTGACCGTCTGTCAGCTAGCAGTATTAAAATTTGATATTTCACACTTTGTCGAAGTGTGTAATTTGTAGCTACAGTCTGCTGAGAATTTAGACTACCATTCTAAGGTAAGAAATTCAGGGTTATAAAAAATTAGCTGACTCGGCAAACGTTGTTTTGCCAATATACATCACTGATAGTGTTTCTCTGCTACATTATTATATGCGTATTACACATGTAAACCTTTATCTAAAATCACTCTATCTATCAATGAAAACCGGTTCAAAATCCGTAGAGCCTCCTCTCCTCTACTTCGGTACATGTTAGGTAAATAAATTTTGTCCTTTTTTTCAATAAAATCATTTCAACCAACAATTTGAAAAAATACCCGCAATATTTGCAAGTGCCACGAATGTCCGCTAGATGGAATAAAAGTAACTTAGTGAAGTACTTGTACTGAATAATAATGAATTTGGGATATTTTTTGAAACACAATAAAATAACTTTCTGTAATAGCTCACGGTAACTAAACAGGGTAGTTAACCCTGGGATGGTGGGTGGGATGATGCACATGGAAAACAAACGATGATTTCCTGTAGTGTGCGCTTCGTAAATACAAGTACTTGCATAGTTAGTATACATGGAGTAAACAGTAATTTGCCTTTCGGACTAGGTTTGATAGTTCGATTCGCCACGCCCACTTCCGGATAGTGCTTTATTGCCGATACGAGTACATATCTATGCTTTCGAGCAAAGTGTAGGCAATTATTAGGGTATTTTCAGCAACTGTTATTCTATAAACGGTGAAACTATGTTATGTCTATAAACAATGTTATTTGCCAAGTACGGCTACTGTCATAAAATTCTATATTGTATGAAATACCTTTAAAGAAAAATAAATCCTTTAGAGAAAAAAAAAGAAGCGACATCAACCAGTACTAGTCGAGTACTTTACGATTTTTAAATCTGACATCTTCATCATCAGCAAGATAATGTCCACTGCTGGACGAGAGCCTCCCCCAGTGATCTCCGTCATTTGGGGTGAAATGCCTATAATCGTTACGCTTGGAAGGCGGCTTGGCGATCGCAGTGGTTTAACTCATAGAGAGCGCTGCTGCCCGTTCTCTGCACAGTTTCCTCTTACGACCCCCATGAAGGGAAAAGTTGGACAGGGATGGTGACATAATTATGTATTATATTCGCTGTCACCATCAAACGCTGATTTCCTTCATGGGACCGACTTTGAAACATCTTCTTTCAAACAATAAAATAATAATCCACATCGCTTTCAACAGGTCAAAAGTTTTAAGGTAACAAACATAAAAAAATACCGTGGAATTGGAAACCTCATATCCTCGTTCTTTTAACTCTGTTAAAAATTGTTACTTGTTTGGAAAATAACACAGGAAACGGACATCTCGGGAATATTCCGCATTCCAATGCGGGTTTCTGCTATTGGCACAGTTTAACTTACCTACTGCATAAAATGAAATGGTTTTGAATATTTAGATTTCCGGTGTCTTGGGAATAGCCGTTGTCAGATTCAGAAATGCATGCGACAGGCATTACGGAACTAGACTCACTCTATCTTTGTATCGAAGATTAACTATCAAATACATATGCAGTGTCAAAAGCCGTGCGTGTAAGATGAAATATGAATTATTATTACCATATTCTCACAGAGTAATCTCGTGAGTTAGTACGTAAGTCACAGAGTAATGTACTTGTGTAGCTTGAAAGTCATTTGTCGCATCTTGTACAAGTACTCATTACATAAATAATTGCTCTGTCTCTGACACATGTTTATCTAAACTTATCATACATTTTTGACATTAACTTTTAATTTATTGGAAATGGCAAATGATGCATTGCCATTTTTAAAATAAATTAATTCAAATATTAAAGATCTAAGCATACGTACGCACAGACAGCTGGAGGTCGGCTTGGCGGTCATATAACTCGAACAGGGCCCCAATGAGGGTCGACAGGGAGAGACCAGTGCCTCTAGCACGAACCAACGCTACGCAGCTCGCGTCTACGTTACGTTCCAACGCTACGTTTGCGATTCGCAAGTACGAATGGCAGCACGAACCAAAATCTGACGTTTACGTCCATTCGAAGGTCAATGTCCTACGCAACGAATCGAGATACGTTAGACACGTTTAGAAATTTTACAAAATGTTCACCAATAAAATTTAAAAGTGGAATTTCACATTGTTTTGACGTAAAACGAGTAATTAATTCTTCTATTTCATTTAATTATTAATACAAATCCAATGAAAGCTTGTTATAAAACTAAATAAACGATTTCAAAACGCATTGCAAAAATATTTTTCAGATTTTTTTGAACGAGTAGTATGAAATCTCCCAAAAAAAAAAGAAAAAAAAAGATGGCTCACCACGTTTTTTTTCGACCAATGTCGCTCTATTTAGTTTGGATATGATTCTTTTATTTTTGTTTTATTTACAAACCAGACTAATAATGCCTATTTCAACATACTTTAAAAGGCTATAAATGACAGACTTATTGCTAAAGACGCATTTTCTACCAGTCATCTGCGTGAAACAGCGACGACTTTATTGTGAAGCAGCAATATATGAAGATTACAAAAGTGGGAACATTGTGATTAAAAGATACCTAATATTTCGGTTTTTATACTATGTGTATGAGATAACTAAATTCAAGTTGGTGTGAAGAACGAAAATAATAATAAAATTATAATATTTATTGCGTGTTTGTTTTATTGAATACTCGTACATATCATAATATGAAATCATAACACAGTTTCAAGCTAATGGTTGACTTGGTTGTATTTTGTAAATATAAAATAGGTGGGAAGTTGTCTAACTAATATTATAGGTGCCTTTTGAAAAAGGAGGCCATTTAGGAGATACTTCATTTATTTACTTAGGTAGGCAGAATAGGACTTGCTTCATCCTCATGCCTCTGATTTGAAAACTGTAAATTTGCCAAACTTTTATATAGATAATAGCTAGACGGGGTTCTACACAAGCATCTAGAAGGAAAATTGATGTATTGGTCGGCTAATTTTGTGTGCTAGAAGGTTTCACATCACAATCTACTAACGTTACGTTGTTCGCCATAGAAAACAAAGTGAATAGATACGTTAGCTGGCTAGCGTTCAACGTTACGTTTCGAACTATCCAACATTGTTCGTGCTGCCAAAACTTAAAATTTTGTATGAAAACGTTAATGTTCAACACTAACGTTCAACGTTGCGTACAACTAACGTTGCGCGCTGACGTATGCGTAGTTCCGATGAATTCCGGCAGACGGCGCTGATATTTCCCATACATTGTCAAGGTTAACGGATACGCTAACTTTAGTAGCGTTGGTTCGAGCTAGAGGCACAGGGCTGACTGCGCGGTGTACTCTGCGCTGTCATAGAGAAATTCGTAGCAATTGTAACATACGGCAGGCGGCTTCCTCCCCAGTCTATGCAGGTATCCCCCAAAACAACAGTGTCCCGTGAGCACCTGCATCGGCTGGAAAGTGAGGGAACCATGTTGTTGGTGCAAGCACTGGTCTAGGACGAGGAGAATCGCCTCCACCGCCCTGTGCCCCGCGATCGAGTTCGCTAACCTGAGCGCCCAGCTCTCCAGCGCGTTGCTTACGAACTGTAAGCGCCGCGCTTCTATCTCTCGCTGCCCTGCTGTACTACGCGTGTACCCATAGATATTTTAAAAAGATTCTAAAGAAACGGAGGAGGTTCTCAATTCGACGGTAATTTTTATGTTTGTTACCTTAAAACTTTTGACTGGGTGAACCGATTTGGATGATTCTGTGTTTGTTTGAGAGCTGGTGCTTTCCGGTTGGTTCCATTTAAATTTGATTCAGTCACGCCATTGGCATCCATCAGAAAACCACAAATTTTAATGATTATGGTGATTGCTTCACCATTTACTATGATGCATACAAGCACAAACAAAACACTACGAACAAAGGAAGAAATACAGGAGTGGCGAGAAATAACATTGAATATTCAGCACTCATGCGCCGAAAGATTCTTGGCGGACTAGCAGCTTTGAGAGAATGGCCACTCAGCAAGGCGGGTTGTAAGATCGCCTCTTTTGGGAATAATAATACTAGACAACAAACGTGGAACGGACAACAGCTTTAAGGTCAATTTACACTGGAATGGAATTCAAAAGACTTTGGTTATATTCAACGTAGCGGAAAGACCTTCTGTATAAAATGACGTTCCGTGAAATTGTCAAACATAGGAGGTTGAAGTAGGTTGTTATTGTCTGGAGGAGTTCGAGTGAAATTATAAACTCTAGGTGGAAGAAATAAGAAGTATTTTCGTTGAACATACTCAATTAGGTACTGTAATTAAAGCAATGAGTGTTAGGTCCACTCACTGCTTATCTATAGCTATATATATTCGTATAGTCGCTAATAATTGTCTCCTTGTTTTAAAATTAATCTCAAATCAACGGAAAAGTCACATCATCAGCCGGGTGACGTTCACTGCTGCATAGACGCCTGGACTGCCTTTTTCAATGATTTCCTTGATAATTATAGGCGGGTCGGCGAACGCAGTGGTGTTGTGGTTTGACTCACAGAGAGCGCCGCTGCCCGTCCCCTGGAGAGTTACCTCGGCCGACTCTTACAACCTCCACGACGGGAAAAGTTGGGCTGGGGTGGTGACACATGTATTCTATTCGCCGTCATCACACGGCATCGAAATAATACGTGAATTAGAAAAAAATATTTACGTATTTACTTCGCTCTTACACTGCATGTTGCATTTACCTATTATATTCCTATATTTTGTTCTACTATTAAATAACGTAAATGAAATCACAGAGACAGTCATAGTCGCCATGAAAAGGTTGGAGCAGTCATCTGATGAAACTTGGGGGAGATGAAATTAAATTAAAAAATGCTTATTATATGATCATGATGAATTCTTTTGTCATATGCCTCAAGCCGTCACATGTACTGCTCTATTGACCTGCTTAAATGTGACCTATTTTGAAGATTTGTCCAGCCAGTCTGAGCCACATATAAAGTCAAACATGGGAATTGGTAACTCACGAGATACACATACAGTAAACAAAGACTGTAGAAGAAAATTAATTAGTTTAGAAGTTTTTGATACTTTAATAGCATACTTATTTTCTGAACTGGTTATATTCCAGTTTACTTCAGGGTATTTAAATAATTTCACGACCACTATCAACACATAAGTTAAATCGTCACTGCTTCTTTCCTGAATAGCAATAAATACGAACACTTGTAAAGGTCACTCACGTATGAGTTCCCGACATTTTTGGTATCAATTTTTTTCTGTTTCAGAGACCGAAGGCAGAAAAAATATTAATATCGCGAGTCGTTTCACAGCCGGTCACTTGACCTCAAACTAGATGCCAGAGTCTGCTATATGTATACCATTTCCATATACAACTAAATATTATAATAGAAATACAGGAAGGCATCCATAGAGAGTACATCAGCGCAACCTAATCTGTTTTCTTTCTTGCTTTGCCTGTCAAAAAGAGACAGCTATAATTAAAGACAAAATCTTAATGTGCCTTCCGGAAACCGAGCGTAAAAAACTACCAAGTCTGGGGCAGATATCGAACTTGCGACCTTAGTTCTGGGTACGATGGAGATGGATCACTTATTTTTGAATTATTGACATTTACAAAATTATCCACCAGTTGGAGCATTTTGTTATTATTATTCCCAGATTCTGAAATTAATACTTGATTTCGTACTATTACCCACAAGGGTCTTCAATATGAGTGGGACAGGAAAAGGAGCGAGTACTCAAACTACAAACTAGTAAATGCAAAACATTAAAGGGCTATTATTGTTTTGCATTTACTAGTTTCTAGCAGTGGTAATTGTGCTTTTTGATTAATAATGTAACGCCATCTACCATATTGTGACGACCTATAATTGAGGTAGTCAGCGCTAAAGTGGCCTAACCCCTAGACCTATTAGTATGGAGATATAAAGGTTTTTAGAATAATGAGTTTCACTTATGTGTGTAGAAATTTTATGGAAGTTAATTTTTGTCCAAATATTTATTTTTTGTAATTAAAATTATGGATTCGTTACATAACATCAATGATTTTATTATAACATGTTTTTAGTAAATTGCGGTTCTTAAGTCGAAATATGAAAAACTGTGGCTTAGGCCACTTTAACTCTGACCGCCTCAATTAAAGCAACACCTACACTTCTTTTTTTGTTGCCTATTTTATACTTTGTAATGTGTATGTCCTTGTTGGTTGTCCTTTTAAAATAAAATAATTCAAACCTACTATTTAAATTGTACACTTACAACTAAACTAGAATAACCATGATGATTTAATGTGTAGGTATTAGATTATACAAGTATTATTACATTAGAAGTTATTTCAGAGTATATTTTGGTTGATAACATAATTAAATTAGTCCTATATGATTTTTTCTATAGCTCTTTACACCGTCACCGTGTATCATGGAAGCACAGATACATACTTAATGAATGAATACTCTTTATTGCACACTGGACATAACACAAGTAAAACTGATAATGGTAAAAGTGCAAAGCGCCACCGTATCGCTCAGAGCGATTTCCATTTGACCTAATTCACAGAAATAACGGAGCTTTACTTATACTGTAATCGACATAATAAGTACATTACATAAATATCCATATTACGAGAACTTCTACAATATCGAGGCGTATGTAGAAGTAGTGAAATAATTGTATTACCGAACCCGACCTAATGTAATAACTAAATTAGACTAGGTACGGAATATAGTGGTAAGTGGGGGCCTTGCTACGTAGTTGTGTAGGATCAAATAACAATTGGTACAGTCGATGTTACATCATCAATAAGAAGGTTTCTCTAAAAAAAATACTCCTTTAAAGCAAGTCAAAAGACAAACGATAACAGAATAAAGTAGTTGAATCTCTTTCGTTACTCACTTTCACTCTCTTTGATACATTTTCTTTTATTAAACTCATCAATGTGAATATTTCTACCCACCTCAACGACATTCAACATAATATTAGCCCAAACGGCACAAATACGACCAGGGGGTAAACAAATTTTCAAATAGGTAATGACTTTTTAAAATACCTGTCAAAGTCGAAGTTAAAATTGTTTGTGTCATAATTATTATAAGTGCTATGTTTGTTAGTTGTGTAATATAACACAATTAACAAACATCAAAGAAAAGTCTACCACCACCCAAGCCCTACCTGCCTCTCGGCGTATGGGCCATTCTCGGTAGACGTGCGCGTTTACTTGCTTGTGCCTCTTTTCAACGCACGCGTTTTCTTGACTTTATACCAATTATCTTTATCCATCCCTGTTTTTATTCTAACTCTCCCCCTTTTGGGGCATGATTACCACATTACGGAGACTTCGCGTCGGGTCCTCGTCGACTCTTCAGTTAACAGGCTTCATGAGTTCTTCGTGCCATATGCCAGCGATTAGTAAACTCACGCAAGCGTTCAAAGTTCCCTCGACTGCTTACCAGATCCCTGAAGTATATTGGATAGAGATAAGCAATAGCATAACATTACACCAGTTTGGTGTCTTGCAGTCTTGCAAGAATATTGGACACCTTCACCGAATTTGTGATTTTAAGTATTCAATACGTACTTACACATCGATCGTACAAACTCACTACTGTTAAAGCAAGTTTTTTTAGAATTTCAGAACGAAGTTGCGGATGTAAAAATATGCTAAAGGGTCTTAGAAATATAATTTTTCACGTCCGTTATCTCATTATCTGTTACGTAAATTTAGCTTTTATTGATAGCTGCAATTGTTAAAAATAAGAACCAAACAGGATGGAGGTGAGACTATCGCAGCAACATAACAAAATGCGAGTAATAATACAGAAGAATTTGTGCTGGCCTTTGTAAAGAAATTTCTTGCTCAAATAAAGTATTTAAAATGAAATGACACTTTAACAATAGATACGCGTCTGTCAGAATTCATAACGGGCAGTCCATTCTCGACGCCTGTCATCCAAAAATTTCTAATTTCCTTTCCTAGATAGAGAGAAAAAAATATCCAACAAAGATCCTTCATCATCGGTGACCCGAAACTCTGGCAGTCAATTTACTTTTTTTCATGACAAGATGTTCTAAATGACCGCCCATGTAAATGCCCGTTCGTGCCATATCTATAAGGAATGAAGAAGTTATCGTGCGCGTTGAAATGTGACACAGCAAGAAAAAAAAAGGATTTCATCTGTTTTTGATATTGCAGTTCGGTCTCAACAGGTGCCAGAATTTGTTTCTTTTTTAATTTTCTTTAAGGCTAATACATTTCCCGTAATTGGAAGACTCTATGTTGGGCGAAAATAATTCGTATTTCGATAAGCAATGCTCAGTCGGTGGTACACGTGTCCTTGATTTAAAAAATATTTGAGACTTATAGATACCATTACCATTACTACAAGAGCGTATGTGGTCCAGTTGGTCGGATACTTTTGCAAACGGGAGGTCGCGGGTTCGAGGCCGGCTACTAGACGTGTACCAATGGGACTCTTTTTCACACCCTATGTACGCAACGCAACGCTCGTACGGTGAAGGACAACATCGTGATGAAACCCGCACACCATAAGGTATGTGTGTGAACCCTATAACGGTGATGGCCTCACCCCCTGTCACGTTGGGTTAAATAATCTCGGTGAACCGTGGGCATTTGCTTTAGCAAGTGCCTCTGCCTACCCCGCTTTGGGATTAAAAGGCATGAAGTGTATTTATTTTTTTATTTATTTATTTTTTACATACCTTAAACATGAGCCAATATTCGCTTCAGTATTCAAATAGTTACGCATTTTTTCCTAATAATAATATAATATTTATTCCTAATAATAACCTAAGTATAATAATGAACACTAGAAAACGTAGGTACTATATGAGGATTTTTGGTACACTCGTAGACCTCCAACAAAGTGGTCCGATGATCTGGTTAAGATGAAGGGCACGCATTGGCAGAGAAAGGCACAATACCAATTATTGTGTTGTACCTTTGGGGTGACCCATGTCCAGCAGTGGACGTCAGTGGGCTGACATGATGATGATAATGACAAGTTTTGTCTGAACTCTAATCGTATTTGCGTAAAAAATATAGCGACGCTTGAACCTCTTCCCTCCATAATAGGTCTATTTAGGGAAGAGGTTATTGGTTCAGAGTACGTTTGTCAGTGAGATATATTTGCAAATAACGCAGCTAGGATCATATTTCTAGTAGCGATTCCTTAAATTATTTACATAGTGTAAACAATATTATAAACCTAAAATAACAACATGAACAAGACGCCCTTGGTGTATCATGACTGTACAATATATTAACAAGTGAATTCGCACCGTTCGATGATAAACGAGCTCAGTAATCTAAGAGGGAACAACAAAGTTTGTGGGTCCAATGATATATGGCTGCGGTAACCCTAAGGGCCGATAATATGTGTCGCGCACTTGCGGCAACATCAGCCCGTTCGGGGCAAGGTCGCCAATGCCCTCCGTATGATGCCGCGTCCTGGGCCCTATTTCGTAAACGTGACAATCCTAAATTGCCGTATTCATTATTGTAGAAACTATTTTGTCTTGGAAGTCCTTTCTCAGGCAGATGTTTAAAGAAAAACAACATTCGAGGATAGAAAAAAAATACTTATGTTCTTGAAAAAAATTAGAGACGTTTTTTTTCACATCTTTCCAGTTTCTACTTTTTAGATTATTGTATTTATTAAGTTACTTTGTATAGTGAATAAGCGGAAGCCGCAACTGAGATGAACCAAAATCAATAGCGTGATTTCAGATAAAGGTTTATGTGTATATAATATGCATAATATAGTAGCGAAACACATTAGCATTGCAATCACGCGAAGCCAGGGAAGTGAATGCGAAGTACAGAATAAATTTACATTTGAAAATATTTTTTCGTCTCTGGTTATTATACATCTAACAAAAGTTATCAGTAGAAATCGTGGCCTTGGGCCCCTAGAGTATTTATTTTCTTATCACCCTGTATAAGAAAGCGTAAATTGGGAAAATTTACCTCCTTCGGTGCGTCGACAAAATTCAGTTTTTGCATTTTGATAAGAACTACGTTGCATAAAATGCCTACGTCAACAGTTTAATTTATTTCCTATTTTTATTTATTTTGTGTATGTAACTATATTTTCCGTCAAAATGCAATGCAATGAATAAAACATAAAAATCGTATTTTCCCTTTCAAAATGGATATTATGTATTTATATTTACATACACTTCACAAACATGCCTTCAACTATAACAGCTTCATGTTGACACACTCTCTATGAGGAAAAAAACGCTCGAGTCGGGCCCATTTTGCACTTAAAGATAATTTTATTACGGTTTCTGTTAGCATAGTAAATTATTTTCCATGTGAATAATACCTTTTTTGCTCTATGTATGTTATATACTAGCTTTTGCCTGCGACTTCGTCCGCGTGAAATTCCTATTTTGCTCAGAATTTAGAATTTCATACGCACTACGCACCATATCCACTACCAGCGTAAGCCGATCCCTATTACATATAGACTATGATATCGAAGATAGGTCAACTTAAGTTGGTCGTTGTATTTCCAAAAGTATTTATTATTTAAGAATGAAACGTAGCCTATGTCCTTTCCCAGCTCTCAAACTACCGAAGTACAAATTTTTATTCAAATCGGTTCAGCGGTCACTTAAAATCTTAATGACTATTTACACTAAAATATTCTGATAGAATTATACCCAGAAATATATACATCTCACATCAAAAAAGAAATGAAAATAAATCTGAAACGCCTGTGCAATACTATCTACCTATACCTACTTCACTTAAAAATAAATACCTATAACTACCTACTTTAATTAATAAAAGTATGTACCTACACTTAAGTAGTAATTTTTAATTTGAACGAATATTTAAACACCAAAATAACTAATACCTATTTTACAAAATAACAACAAAAGAAATTCAAATAAACTATTTAAAGACTAAATGATTGTCTGTCATCTGTCAATAAAGTCGCACGCTCTAAACGCATCAACAGCCAAATATTGAATGAAGCCCGCGACTCGAAGTCTTCTCACACCCTTTCGGGGTGGGGAAACGGTGTATGCGCCGTTTGGCGCCTGCCCGTGGTGTCCGCGCCTCCCGTGAATACGGGAGGGTCATTGGGCGTGCTCCTTTAGTCCCCGGCGGGGGACCAAAGGATGCGGGGCGTCTGTATGGCCAACTCTCCCCCGCCCGGCACGGGCGAAGGCTTGGCTGCCAACTCTCCTACGCCTGAGGGATCAGGCGCAGGCTTGGCTTGTGGAGTCTCTTGGTGTACCAACTCTCCGTCAGCCTAGGCCTTGCGGCTTCGACTGACGGCTTGAGGAATCAGCGGGGAGGGTGCCCGGCAACGTCGTCGACAGGCAGTAGGTCGCGCGGGTACGCCCTGCCATCCGGCGGTCGCGCGTGCTGCGGCGCTATGTCCCTGAGGTGGGACAGCGCCGAGGAGTCGGCACGCGCGAACATGCCCTGGGCAAGGCGCGCGATGTGGTCGTCCAGGCTTTCCAGACGAAGGTCCCTCTGGATCACGTCGTTCCTCACGTAGCGCGGGGCGTCGACGAGCGTGCGCAGCGAGAGGCTCTGCTGGGCTCGGAGCTTTCGGCCATGGGTCTCCGCGAGGAGCGGATACCATGCCGGGGCGGCGTACGTGAGGCGGGTGCGGGCCCAACTCGTCGCGAGCATGTGGAGCACCCTCGTCAGTTGGAGGGTGGTGGAGTGTTCGGGCCGGAACCCAAACTGTTCCGGACGAGGCACGATGTGTGGCGTTAGATGTCGCAGCAGGAGCTTCTCGAAGATCTTCGAGGCGCTGCTGAGGAGTGCGATGGGCCGATGGCTGCCGGGAAGGAGGAGGTTCTTCCCCGGCTTGGGCAGCAGGATGACGTGGGCGAGCTTCCAGCTGCGCGGGAAGTGGTGGCCCGTGCGCATGATGCCATTGCACAGGCGCGTGAGCGCCGCGACGGCTTGCGGCGGCAGGTGGCGCAGTGCGGCGTTGTTGATGGCATCTGCGCCCGGGGCTTTGCGCAGCGGCGCACGCAGGATCATCCTCTGCACCTGGCCTGGGGTGAAGACCACCGGGTCTTCTGTGGCTGCCATCGGCTCCTCGAAGAAGCGCTCGTTCGAGCGGAGCACGACTAATAACATATGAGTTCGTATCTATAGGTGGTAACCCAAATGCTTAACCGACTGTACATCTCAACTTATTTAGGTGTACTTACCTACTTAATAATACTTTAAAAAGGAGTAATGGTCGTTGTAAAGATTTCAACAATTATTTCACCATTAGTTTTATCCCTGTGTCTCATAAGAAACATTTTATCTCAAAATTCCCACGGTAACACGTGATTAACAAACAAAGCGCGACAGAGCCTTATTAAAGAGGAAATCATTGTTTTTATCATATTACACCAACTAAACTCTGTCCGTTATACTTATTACTTTTATTAAACAATCGGGATCCTTATTAAATGTTTAAGAAAGTAATCCGAAATACTTTGACAAAACATGCACAATTTCTAACAAAATTAATTCCAACCAGCAATTGGACAACAAGCATTTATTAACTGCACATTTCACTTGAATTATGATTATTTTATTGATTTCCGTTACAGACTTTAAATCACGTTTAGATCAAAACCACAAAGTTTGTACTATTAGGAACAGTTTACAATGTTAAATAGCCAAAAGTATCTTGGTTTAAATTCTCGGCCCGCGGTGCAAACTCCATCCTGTACATATATGAACCATTATAAGATAAGAAAGAGATCGGGTGTTGATACAAGTTTATAGACAGTATTATGAAACGTGAACCAAGCACTACTCGGGTAAGTTGTATGCTTTGTCTAACTCTAATGACAAGTGACAGAAAGAGACACGCATTGAATTTTCGTTTAGAACATGGACATATGTGTGCATGCATACAAAGCGCACCGTAGGGCTTTGTTTGCTGATGGTCTTGTCTTGGGGCCTACGTCTACTACAATCTGCTAGTTATATCTCTCTTGCATCGTAGCGGCAAACGATGTGCATTGCTGATTTCGTTACTATCATTTCATCGTCGTCCGTACATCGTTTTCAGTTAGGATTCTAGGTAGAGCGATGCAACTACTAGTGTGTAGCAGACTTGGCCCCATGCTCCCGTACCATGAGGAATTGGAGTAATGATTGTTATCGCTGCGTGACAGGTTTTGGCAGGCAGGACAGCGTTTTTTTGACGTTACAACGTTTAATTATTCGATACTACGGGCTGCATGCACGAAAAAGATGACGTCATTATCAGACACATGAGTGAACTACTACTATTGCAATGTATTTTTTTTGTATCACTATGAACAAGCCTTTGACCACCATCCTGCCTGATGTTAAGCAGCGATGTGGTCTACGATGGAGCACACTTGTTTATTAGGTACCTATTCACTCGCGACTTAAAGACCTTCAGACTGTACTGCGCAGGAAACACAGACTCCGGCAAGTCGTTCCACATCCTGGCGGCTCACACTATGAAAGTAGACCACCTGGTATGGATGACGTTTTGCCGTTCTCCTGGTTGTCCTATTGTAAAAAACGCGATGGGGTGATGCAACACCGTAGCACACTCTCCGAAATGCACCCGATAGAAGACAGATAGGCTCGCAACTTTGCGGCGATGCTCTAGGCTTTGTAGCCGAGCATCAAACAGCCTGTTGTCACCTATGAGTCTTCTAGCACGCTTCAGTATTGCCACCAGAGCCTCAAGCTGGTATTTTGCTGATCCACCCCAAAGATGAGAGCAGTATTCCATACACGATCGAACTTGTGCTTGATTTCAGCGTGAGCAACTGTTCCGGTGTGAAATACCGTCGCACCTTCGAGAAGATGCCCTACTTCTTGGCTGCGCGTTGGGCCGTAGCCTCAATATAGGAGCCAAAGTTGAGGTTGGAAGCCATATTGCCGGTCAGAGAGGAGGTCATTGGCTTCAAGATGCGTCAGCAGCTTGCTATTCAGTACACGCTCCATCGTCTTACAGAGTATGGAGGTGACTGATATAGGTCTGTAGTAGGTAAGGTCAGCACGACTACCCTTTTTGGGTACAGGTTGCATATTTGCAAGCCTCCAAGAATCTGGTAATTTTCCGGCCTCCAAGAAGAGGCGAAACAGGCGCGTCAAGACAGGAATCAATTCAGGCGCACATGTCCTCAGAACAATAGCTGGAATACCATCGGGGCCACTGGCTTTATTCACGTCTAGATCGCGCAACGCTTTACGCACCTCCTTTTGGTGAATGCGGATTTCGGGCATAGCCGTCACTCCACAGGCTGTCGTAGTTGGAGGTACCGCGTTATCAGCATCCAGACGCGAAGATTCCGTAAATAAGGACGCAAGCAGATTTGCTTTGGCCTGGGCGGAGTGTGCAAGTGACCCGTCAGACTTCAGCAGTCAAGGCAGTTAGGGGTTGCAGAAGTCCGCCTCGACCGCCTTTGCCAGCGACCAAAACGTTTTACTACCCGCAGGATACGAAGCCAGTGATCGAAGCGAGCCCTCCGCATAACCTTCTTGCAGGACTTGGCAGCTTTTGCAGGAATTGGTTGAAAAATCGCACGATGTGTAACATAACAGCCAATCACAGCGCCTATTTTCTCTATGTCGCGTCTTTCTTCACGCGCTTTGCTAGGAGGGCAGATGTGAATAAAAAGTTCCAGTTACGTTCGAATACGAAAAACTTACCTAAAACGGTATAGAGAAATGAGTCATCTGTAACTCCAAAATTGGTAAGACCTCATAGTACGGGACCTGTATTAAATCCTGTTTGCGTTACACGACAATCACGTTAACTGTCACATTATTAATGCCCATGTTCGAAGCAAACCTCAGCCTAATTGCCTATTAGACGTTGCATTGGTCTCATGATATCCAATAAGCGTTAATTCTACAATGTGCAGTAATCAATGCTTTGAGTTTTCAGTTAAAATTGATGTGTTAATGTAAACTCCCTTGAGAGAAGGTACCGAGTACCTTACACTTGAGTTAGAGACTGATTGAGTAATATTACGTCTACGTTCTAGGAATTATTGCCGATCATTACCTTTGTAATGGGATTTGTAATGGTAATATCATTATCGGTTGATCAAATAAGCTAGTAGCTTAAGTAGATAGTCAGCGTATACTAATGTGAAAGCAACACTGTCTCGCTTTCACGACAGAACTACTGAACTAATTTAAATGAAATTTGGTTTATAATATAGTTTAGAGCCTGAGAAAGAACATCGCGTCACTAAATAGAGAGTGTTACAGTTTTTATGCAATACTTAAACCATTCGAATTGAATCATGGGGCGTCCTCTAGTATTTTATACAAAATACAAATACAAAATGTTTATTGCGTTCTAAGTGTAGTAAGGTTCTTATAATATAGGTTTAGTTACAACTTAGAAGTAATTATCTGACATTGCAATGTTTAAGGTACCTAGTAGAAGCTGCGGACAGACACCTCTTCAGGTCCATGTCTGCAGCATCTACCAGCCACCCACTTAGTTACTACTTTTATTTAGGAACTTTAAATATTTATATTACTAGGTATATTATATCTTATTAAAGTATTTGGAAGTAAACCAGTAGACAATTAAAAACATAACAACTTTTAAACAATGTCTAACAAAAAACAAAACAATTTTCTACAACTGAATCATAAAATATATTATAAGATAGCAATGAAGCTAACTGTCGCCTTTCATTTGCAGATAGATATATCCTATCTCTAGTCAATCTAAAAGATTTGATAAAATTATTACATTCAAAGTAATGTATGTCATTAAATGTTGTCATATGGTGAATAAACCTATTTTAACAGTGTTTTTACTTTTAACTGGTATTATACATATACTCGTATTACGAGTATAGGCTGTTGTTGGAAGGAGTTAATTGGTCCTCCATTGCGATTAACGGAAACTGGTGAGTGACTATAGGAATCAGGTAGTATTGGTAATTAATGAACAATTTTATTACGGCGAATTTTCTGGGAAATTAATAAACTTTTTTTCACTTTGACACAAAAATCAAACATTTTTTTTTTATTCGGCATGGAAAATTGTGATTCGTTTCCGAGCATTGTCGTCATAGTAAAAGTTATTTATTAATTTTGTCGAGCCCAATTTGTGCTTCTGACACCATCGTTCGGGGTCGAGTTATACGCGACATTAGTGATGTTATGTGAAGTTATGTGAAGTATCGAGCTTAGGCAAAGACACTGATTAAGCAAATGGCTTCATTTCACAAAGGTAAAAATCCAATAGTTTCAGGATTGTATTTTTACTGACTGTCCACCTAATATTGAACTAACATTAACACGATCATTGCGAAATACGCGATCAGCCTGATTCGCTACATCCACTGAGGACACCAAAAAAAATCTTCATCAATCTATCTACAATCTATAAAAAAATTCATGGTAAAAAATTTGGGGTTATTGATTTTGGAGATCCGAAAAAATTAAAGAAGGATCTTCGCGTCAATGAAATCATAAAACCATGTATGTGTGGTGTGAATGGCACCTGACAGGTTTTCTTCGAAGTAGTAGTTTTGTGAAAATTAAGTTAAATTGTGAAACTAAAAATCAGATTTTGTGCAAATATTGCTTCCGAGATAAATAGCTTTATATCGGTCACTCAATCCTCACATAGAGAATGGAGTGAACTTTAAAAAACTACGCATGGTACAGAGATAGTATTTTCACCAGTCTATCTTCTATAATATTGTAGTCGTTATCATAAAAGTGGTATCTGTTTATGTGAAAATATATGGACTGGTGAAAACACTATCTCTGTAGTATGCGTCACTTCATTATTTACTTGTCACAATTTCACAAGATTGATGTTTTAGTAACACAGACATTGTTATCAAAACCGATAGACCACTTTCTATGCTGACAGTACCCTACCAACGTATTGGTGAAATAAAGAATATTCTGTCTAACCGCAACCAGTATGCAAATGTAATACATTGCTGTCTCAGGGGGGAGACACTCGATTTTCGCACGAAGAAAAAAAATACAACGTTTAGGGGTCGTCATTTCCGAATGTAAATTAAGATATTTCGATTCTGCGAAATGATTGCTTCACCATCCCTTTGGGAGCGTGTCGACGACATCGTACGTACGTGACAGTTGAAGATTGTAAAATTGTTATTCTTAACATGCCGGCAATATCTAATGCGAGATATATATCTAATAGAAATACTTTTAAAAGAAAATGCGTCCTTGGCGAAATTGGTTTCTCTTCACATGTGCCCTTTTTATTTTAGTGGTATCTCGAAATTGTTTTGTCAGACGTCCTTGGGTTTACGTCTATTTCGGGGTGATAAAAATAGCTAGTAAATTAACTTTAAGTCGCGGCGTCGGCTAGAAGTGACCTCGGAGGCATATTGCTTCCAAAGTTACTCTCTTGAGATTATTTATTTAAGTAAAAAAATAATTTCAAAGAAGAAATATCGACTTCAGCCGCTAATTCATCTCGTTAAGCCATCATCCCATCATCATGGCCCCATGGCCATCTAGTAAATATCGGCTTTCGGACGAAAAAAATCAGAAAAACCGGTAACGATTTCCTTAGGGATAAACGACGGAGATATACGACAAAGAAACATAATAAAGCGTATACAGTGTGTAAAAGGAACCCAAGCAATGGTCTTAGAAACGTTGTTGGACTCGTCAATATGAACAACTTTTACTATGGCGACAAATGCGGAGAAGCGAAAAAAACTTTAAAATAGACTGAATAACGATGTGCTCAACCTGCCCTGAGGGCAAACTGTCGATACTTGGTATGAACAAAAACACAAGTAGCAAGACATAGACAATTTTTTTCCTTGGAAGATAATATTTTGTTTGGGGATTGAAATTTATTTTTTAATTTCCCCACATTTGTTCATATGAAAGGCTAACTTTTAAAGAAACGCGCACTGACATTATATTAAATTTATTTAGGTACATATTATTAAGTTATAAAAAAAGGGTAATCTGAATGCTTACCTTTGGTTAATTTTCGTGCCGTAATACCCGTTTTAAACTTTTAATAAGAGAGTGACCCTTTTATTGAAGCTGCTTAATAATACATTTTGTGCCTTTTATTTCAGGAGGAGCCACAGGTACTTTTTACGGCTTTTTGTATGAAATAAATATGTTTAACGAAATAAAAATATATTTGGTATATTTGTATACATATCATGTTATCTATATTAAATATCATAGCAAAGAATGTGAGATGTGAGTGTAGGAATAAAACACATAACATAATAATGTTTCTTACTTTTTCTCGGAAAATCTACGTAACGAAATTTATCGAAATTTAGTAGGGATGTATTATAGTTATAAGCTAGCTGTTCCGCGCGGCGTTACTCGCATTTTTTTCAATCCCGTGGGAGTTTGGGGATAAAATATAGCATATGTTATTCAGGAATAATGTAGCCTTCAGTAGTTTCGGAGACTATTCAATTCAAACAAACATAGAAAAAAACAAACCTTTCCTCTTTATAATATTGGTATGGACTATTAGATTAAGACATGGATTTTACATCAAAATTCCCACGGAAACAAAACAGTGGGTGTCACTGCGGGGCACGATAGCAACAAGTCGACAATATTTTCACAAGAATTCTCGCGGGATGCACTATCTGTAATATTCTTTATTTATCTCAATCGATCATTCGGAAAAGTGTATTCCTAAAAGCAATTTTCTAAGGATAGGTAACATTTTTCAATTACCTAGGTACCTAGATTATACAGGGTGACTCATTCAATTCAGTCAGTATGGGAAAGTCTGAAACTATAACACATATGACGATTTGTTCTTAGGAACCATGTCACCGACTTTTATAAGAAGAAAAACTGCATTCATACATTTAAAAAATAACCTGCACGGGAACCGAACCCGGTTGTTTTGAGAGAGAAAAACTGACACACTTTCTATTTAGAGATCGTTTCCATAGGTCTTAAGAAGTAATTGTTTCTATGAAATATAATGTCCAAAAATAATATAATGCATTGTTTTCACATACTTTCATTTATTTTAGTAGGTGTTGGAAGTGGCCACTGTTTTTTAATACAATATTTTTTTAATGAAATTATGCAGAGGCACTTGCTAGCAAGTGCCCACGGTTCACCAAGCGTATTTAACCCAACGTGACAGGGGGTGAGCCCATCGCCGTTATAGGGTTCACACACCTTGTGATGTGCGGGTTTAATCACGATGTCGTCCTTCACCGTACGAGCGTTGCGTTGCGTACATAGGCTCTGAAAAAGAGTCCCATTGGTACACGTCCAGTAGCCGGACTCGAACCCGCGACCTCCCGGTTACAAATCAAGTATCGAACCAACTGGACCACAGACGCTCCTAGCAGTTTTTTTTTTTTTGTTATTAAAATTGATGACATGGTTACTAAGAACATAACTTCTTATGTCTTATAGTTTCATACTTTCCCATACTGATCGATTTGAATGAGCCACCCTGCATGCTCAATTAAAAAAAATCGACGAAAGATTGATGTCACTCAAATAAACACCGTGTTACTACACCAATCGAACTTCGGGTCGACTGAGGATCGAATGATCTATAATCGGTCGATTAGTCGATCAATAGGTTTAGTAGAAGCTATCGATCGAGGTCGCCTAATACATTCCACCATCGATCGATGTCGTCGATCAACCATCGATCAATTGGTGTAGTAGCGCCCTTAGAAATAGCCTTATTTCCCAATCATAACCATCTACATATGTGTAACTTTTATCGTATTTTCAATTGTTGAGTCTTTTTATTATTATATATTTTGGTGTGTCAGTTCTTTAGTAAATCAATATTTACATACAATGAGGGGCGGAGAATTGTCATTACTGTCAAACTTTGTTTGTAAAGTAGTACGACATCGTCTTAAGTTCTCTTGGTGATATATCATCAAACAAGTTTTTCAAGTACATTATGAAATACAAGCGTTTGGCCACCAACCTGACTGATGTTAAGCAGCGCACATAACATTCACGATGGAGCACACTTGTACTTGTTAAGTACGTATTTAGCCGAGACCTACAAGCACTGCGAAGGAAAAACAGACTCCAGCAAGCTATTAAGCAGACTATCCATTCCACGTGAATAACTTGCCGTTAATGATGGGGATTTTTCATTTATTAATACCATGGAGCCAAGTTTTCTATACTCGACAATCGCAGCGTTAAATGTTGTGCATCGCTGTTTTACTAAGTATTAAATTGAAATTAGAATAACGAAACCAGAAATGCACACACCGTTTGACGCTGCGAGAAAACGATGCTACTACAAGAGTGTAGCAAGACTTAAGCCCCTGGAAAGGCAAAAAAAC
The DNA here is from genome assembly GCA_012932125.1 of Conopomorpha cramerella. NCBI lineage: Eukaryota > Metazoa > Arthropoda > Insecta > Lepidoptera > Gracillariidae > Conopomorpha > Conopomorpha cramerella. Next base: position 25,840 of record SJJU01006596.1, read on the forward strand.
ATAAATTCACGTACGAAAACAGGTAAGTTTAAACAAATACATCTCACTGGGCTTTCGTTCTTTAAAACATTTACTTAAATGGGTTTATCTCAGGAAACTAGTGTCAGTGTTACAGGTTTAGTGAGAAAAGTCTGTAGTGTCAAACCAAAGTAGAGTGTAAATCAATGTACAGAAGACTGAAATCCGACTGCGCAAAAAATCAGGCACGATTTCCTCTCGGACCACTTTCTTTCGTAATGCAAGAGTTGCTATAATAGAGCTAGCCTAAGATGAGTGAACCCGTAACTAGCTGGATTTTATAAGCGGCTTCTACTATACAAAACTTTTTAGTTACATTTAGTGTAACAACTCCAAGTTAATAATAATCGCCGTTGAAGACTTTTAAAGGAGTTTTAAGTTTTATTTTAAGTTGGATTATGAAGTTTCTGAGATAGGTTGATATTAGTTTATTAAAATACTAGTGGACTCGACAGCCGTTTTCATACATACATACACTTCACGCCTGTCTCCCAGAGGGGTAGGCAGAGACTACAGATCTCCATTTGTCACGGTCCTGACATACCCCTTTCGCTTCATCTACATTCATACATCTTTTCATACATGACCTTCGGTTTCGAGTACTTTTCACGCCACCTTCGGCCAGGACATCACCAATCTGGTCTGTATATGTCCTTCTGGGGCGACGTCTACTCACCCGGCCCATTACATCACCCATATAAATCTCTTTCGTCAATCGACTTTCATCCATTCTCTCCATATGCCCAAACCACCGAAGCATGCCCTTTTCAATCTTGGTCACTACGTCTTCCTTCAAACCGCAACTTTCCCTTATCACACTATTCCTTATCCTGTCATTCAATGTCACGCCTTTCATGCTCCGCAATGACCGCATTTCTACGGCATTGACTTTACTTTTATGCTTCTTCTGCCATACCCAACTTTCACTCCCGTACATTAAGGTAGGTGCCAGTACAGCGTCATGGACAGCCAATCTTGCCTTTTTCGACATGAATTGGCTCTCCATAACACTGCGAAGGGCACCGTTAACCTTATTACCCGCACTCACTCTTCTTTCAATATCTTTGTCAAACTTTCCATCACTTGTAAATAGAGATCCCAAATATACAAACTCATCCACTTGTTCAACTTTCTCACCGTCAATCATGCACTCACAAATTGTCCTTTCATTATTTTCGACTACCATTACTTTGGTCTTACTAGCATTCACTTTCATTCCTTTCCTTTTCAATGACTCATTCATACAATTAATCATCTGCTGCAATTCATACGCCGACGGTGCAAAAAGAACTTGATCGTCAGCATATAAAAGGCATTTGATGATTAAACCACCCATATCTAGACCCCAATCACGACCTTTCAGATCTTCCAAACAACTGTCCATGAACAGATTGAACAGCCACGGAGACGCTACGCATCCCTGTCTGACACCTCTATGGATGCCAAACCAGTCTGAGTAGGTCCCGTTTACCCTGACACAGGCACTGGAATCATCATAAAGTGATTTCAAAGCCCGTACCAAGGTCCTGTCCAACCTGAACCGGGACAGCAGCAAGGTCCACAACTCATTCCTGGGTACCCGATCATAAGCCTTCTCTAAGTCCATGAAAGCGCAGAAAACCTTTTGGTTTTTAGCCAAAAACTTCTCCGTCACCTGGCGCAAAGAGAAGACCTGGTCGGTGCATCCCATTCCCTTCCTAAAACCAGCTTGTACATCCCAGATTTTTTCATCAGTCTCACGTATTACCCTTTCGATCAACACTTTTGCATACATTTTGCCGACGATACTAAGAAGGCTGATTCCTCGGTAATGTTTGCAATCCTGCTGTGAACCCTTACCCTTATAAAGTGGAACGATTACGGCTTTGCACCAATCACTTGGTACTCGGCCGTATCGCCAACATGCATTAAAAATAAGGTACAGCAGGTTCGCCACCACCGCACCACCAGCCCTCAGCATCTCCAGCGAAATCCTATCATACCCAGCCGCTTTTCCATTTTTCATTCCTTTCATAGCCTTGAAAATTTCATTCATATGTATCTCACTTTTATTCTCTTCGCCATCCATATTAACCCGCATCAACCAAAGTCGACGCGGTGCTACATTCAAACAAATTTTCAAAGTATTCCTTCCATCTTCTTACAACCATACTTTCTACATTCAAAATTTTTCCATCCTTATCTCTAATTGCTTTCATGCTATGATTCTCTGACTTACTTCTGGCTGACCGGACTAGTTTCCAAAATAGCCGAATATTATTTTCACGCCGTTTTCCTGTCTTAACTATATCCAGGGTGGCCTGTGCCCAGCAGTGGATGTCATTTTTTTCTTTCATAAGAACCTTCTGCTGTCAATAAGCACAACAAAGAAAGAATTAGCGAAATCGGTCCACCCGTTCCGGAGTTATGGCATGATGACGTAAAGAGGCTTTGATTGTTATAAAATAGGTACTGGGTAAATGGACCACAAACATTGGTCTCAAAAATTTTTATGCTCGTCAAACCAAAAAATGTTTACTATGGCGACAGTGCTGAAAAAAAAAATAACATAGGTACTCTTATAAAATAATCTCTACTAGGGCAAACATTTGTAAATAAAATACACTTCACGCGTTTTAATCCCAAAGCGGGGTAGGCAGAGGTACTTGCATAATAAGCAAATGCCCACGGTTCACCAAGCGTATTTAACCCGTCATATTGGGTTTAATACGCTTGATGAACTGTGGGCTTAAAAAGCCTGCCTATTTTCCGTTTTTATTTGTCGCAGCGACATTGTTATTGACAAAATATTTTTATATGTGCGACCGTTATGGCCCTTGACGTTTTTTAGACTAATTCCGATGTTCTCAATAAAAATATGGATGTAGAATTATACATTAAATGAAAAGAATAAAATATGGGAATCTTATTTTTTTCTTACTTACATGCAGTAGCATATGAAAGAATCCATATTTTTTTCTTTTTATTAACAATAATAGCATCCAAAAAATTTAATTTCGACAATAATAATTATGGGTATGGGTATGTTATGCACAGCATATTATGTTTATTTTTATTTATTTATTTATTTTAAGGTTTACCCACAGAAGTTATGTTATGTAAATTAAAGTTTTGGTGTGTAACTAGTAGTGGTAAACCTAATAAATAAATTATTGAAAATTCCTTGCGGGAAATAAACTCAAACGCGGCACGCCGAGACATTCCTGCAACAGTATTAAACTGTTCCACCACTGTTCTTTGACAAAAGCAAAGTTGGATCTTCAACATTTTCTCCATTAATATTAATACCCTTATACATGGTGATCCCGACATACCCTTTTAAGCTGACGTATACAGCGTCTAGACCTTACTGAGTCGTTTAAGTAAGTGTCAATGACCAAAAACGAAAAAAAAAATACCTTCAAATACTGACTCGATAAGGCGATCGTGCTTTTTCTTAGAAAGCCTAAATTGTTTTCATTCGAACACTTAATGTTATTGAGTCATTGGGCTCTAAAGAAGAAGTAAACTTCCGCTCAAAAGGGTATCCCAATCACCCTGTATACGTGTTACAATGCCAAAGCAGCGACTGTACCTAGTGTATCGGATAAAGTGTAAGGAAGCAGGGAAGAACTCGGGTTTCGGGGCGCGAGAGTTCACGAGTCGGTTAATTTCAGGAGTACTCGCCCAAGTCGCAGCAGCAAGAAACTGTTTACTCAGTGGAAATATCTTCATTGCGATTGTAATTTTTAGATCAGAAATCTTTTGTCCTAATATTGAAATGTAATTGAATGTAATCAACTAATTTACAAATAGTACTAAGGTAAGTTATATAGGTTGGAGAGGTGAAAATGTTGTTCTTTTTAACCGACTTCAAAAAAGGAGGAGGTTCTCAATTCGTCTGTAGTTTTTTTTTATGTTAGTTACCTCAGAACTTTCGCCTGCGTGAACCGATTTGGATGGTTTTTTTTTTATTTGAATGCTGGTGCTTCCCGTTTGGTCCCATATAAATTTGCTGCAGTTCCGACAATGGCATTCATGAGAAAACCACATTTATGTAAAATTTTACTGGTTGAAGTCGGTTATTTTTTTTAAATTATATCAAAATAAATAAGGCGCCCTTATTATTCACTTATTTAACTGTCCATACAAACCTGGGCATAACTACAACTCAGACCCAGGTTTCCGGAACACGTAGATGGATTTATCTAATTTGGCGCAATTTTGTTCCAACATAGTCGTAGAGACGTATATTTACGACATTATTTTTTTATATTCATAAATAGAATATTGGAACTCCAGGAACAGAAAATACTGGAAACAGATCTTACACCGTGAATTATGACAATTTTTAAAGACATTTCCTATTTCGCGTCTACGAATATTGTTAATCATGTGCAGCTAAGAAGTTGGGAGGCTAGAGCAGGAACAATGCTGCCAACATTCTGCCAAGTCCGCCTTGAGCTTATGAAGTTGAGCCACACTTCGTATTGCTATTCTTATTGTTGGCTAACTTTATTTAGTTGGCACTTCTGTTATTAATCAAGGATGCCAACTTGACAAGGTAGTGTTAGTAGTTTCGGGGAAACTTTTTTGGAATTGTGTGTGATTTTCTTGCTGAGCTACTTATATTGTGTCTGCGTTGTAACGTTGTATATTTATGTTCCTAGAAATAGCGTCAAATGTAACTATGATTGTTTCATTCTATACTAATATTATAAAGCTGAAGAGTATGTTTGTTTGTTTGAACGCGCTAATCTCAGGAACTACTGGTTCGAATTGAAAAAATATTTTTTTGTGTTGAATAGACCATTTATCGAGGAAGACTTTAGGCTATATAATATCACGCTGCAACTATTAGGAGCGAAGAAATAATGGAAAAAGTGTAAAAAACGGGGAACATTTTTCATCCTTGAGGGCTTCCGTTGCGTGCGCTGCGGATCAAGATAGCAAAGATGTATGTATAAAATAATTATTCCTCTTGAAAGGATCTAAAAAAATGTCCGCGACAGTATATGTCTTAATTAACTTACTAGAACCGTTTTTATGGTAATCAAATTTGGTCGAAATTAATGCATTATTTGTTATCTCTATTATATGAAAATGAATTGATGTTTGTTAGTCTCGCTAAAACTCGAGAACGGCGGGACCGATTTGGCTAATTAAAGTCTTGAATTACACGTGGAAGTCCAGGGAAGGTTAAAAGTTGTATTTCTTCCAATACACGAGGTGCAAAGGCGACTTCCTATGGCAATACAAATGTTTGCAGAGGACAGCTTGTGATTTTATAAATAGTGAAAACACGTGGCGGAAGTTTTCTAGGCTTCCAAGATGTATACCTTATTATAAAAAGGTATTCTGCTGAGAATATCGTTTTGTGTTAATGCGTAACTCTCATAATATTTTTGTTATTACAAAATATAATAATTTTGTCTGTACATAGTCTAGAAAAGAATTTCTAAGCTCTATACTCTCCGACAAAGTATTTTTATTTAATAAAATATTTTAATACCAGTCAAAGGACATTCAAACAAAAAAATTCTCGGTACTTCATACAGACGACTTTTCTCACAACAAAACAAGAGTTTTGATTACAGAGAAGTGACTACAGCACAAAGCTAACGAAGGACAAAAGGCCCAGCAATTCCTTAGAAAACTTGGCCGGCCAACATTGTCAGCCAATAAAATTCCACTGTTCAAAGCAAACATAAAATTAAACCTCCCAATTACTTCTCATTCATTTTCCAACTTGGCTGTCGCTGAAAAAGAGCCCGGCTCCTTTTTTTTTCTTCGCGCCTGCAAAAAAAAAGTTCCGAAAAACTTGATTAGCGGAAGAAAAAACTTCTTTAGTTCGGTCGACCTCAAAGTAAATCGTGGGGAAAGTCGGGTACGGTCCACCTTCGGCAATAAATTACCGCTTCATAATGTGTACTTAAGCAACAGATGCCGACAATGGGCCAAGTTGGTGGTATAAATCAAACCCTTTAATGCTGGGCTGCGATTGGCTATGTTCGGGTCAAATAGGTAAAACTGGCTGCCTGTGCGCTAGTTTCTGCGGGTTGTGAAACTTGTGAGTAATGTGTCACTGGGTAATGTGAACTAGTAATGGCGGCCAATCTCTGTATGAAAATACCAGTTTAAGTTGACACTCGATGTCATTAGAAATACAACATACCACGCTAACACAGCAGGTTCTCAACGAATGATTTAACACTACGTAGTTTAAAAGCTAACCGACTAAATACATTTGTAGTAATGTTACGCCCGTTTCCTAAAAGGGTACGCTTAGAGAGTATTAACAGTACAGTAAGGTAGTGGATGTTTTTCGCAATATGACTTATATGGAATGCCGGTACCTTTACCGTCAGCATGTTATTTACAAAACATACATATTATATGTATATATCGCGATATCCAGATAAATAAATAAAGACACTTCATGCCTTTTAATCTCAAGCGGGGTAGGCAGAGGCACTTGCTAAGCAAAAGCCCACGATTCACCTAGCGTATTTAACCCAATGTGATAGGGGGTGAGTCCATCGCCGTTATAGGATTTACACACCTTTTAATGTACACGTTTCATCACGATTTTGCCCTTCACCGTACGAGCCTTGCGTTACGTCCATAGGCTCTGGAAAGGAGTATAGATACTACTAGAAGGTTTCATTTGTATCTCTTTCACACAAGGGCGACTTAGGTATGTGTGCCGCGACTGGGATACTGGAATGTTCTTCAGGCTTCTTTAAAAAGCTTTAGTATAGTATAAAATGGCTCCGGCACGCCTGCTTTCGTTCCTGTATACCCCCAAAGGTAATTGTTGCATTTACTACATCAATACTTAATCTTATTTATTTGACCGCCTAACTCTTTGAGTGGCCTAGTGGTCGTCTACTTTTACCTTTAATCTGTAGGTTTCTGTTCAAGGTTCTAGGTTCAAGACCGGCTGTACTCGGCGTGTACAAATGGGTTTCTTTTTCATAGCCCATGTACCTACGTTACGCAAAGCTCACACGGTGAAGAACAACACCGTAATGAAACCCGGATACCATAAGGTGTGTACTCTACAAGGATGACGATGGACGGGCTCACCTCGTAAAAAATAAAATAAGAAATACATACACTTCACGCCTTTTAACGAAGTGAGCCCACCGGATTGGTGACCCGTGGGCATTTGTTTATCAAGTGCCTCGGCCTACCTCGCTTTGGGATTAAAAGGCGTGAAGTGTATGTATTTCTTACCTTTGTCTTATCCGCTTTGGGATTAAATTACCAATTTTTTATTAGTTTGTTACAGAAGGTACGTAGCAAGGGTTACTTCTCGTTGGAGGGTTAGTAACTTTTTGCCAAGCATCAACCTGTATCGGTTTCTCTGGTAGTATCTGAATAATTTAGTATCCACTGACAAACTACTTTTGGGCTTCATAAACAGTTCGTCGGTTAGGACCCTTAAGTAAATTAACTTTCAAGGAACTTGTATAGACACTTCCTGGCTGGTGAGATAAAATATGCATAGATGTTTATTACACGGTTTACCGACAGGTACTATCTATCATTAAACACACTTTGGGTAAGATATTTATAAAAAGATACATAACTACTACATCCTCCCTCCCTTACTATAAAACAAAGTTGCTTTCCGCTGTCGGTCTGTATGCTTATTACTTTAAAACTAGCAAATAAATTCTGATTTAGCCGTGTGGTGATGGCGAATAGAATAGATGTGTCACCATCACAGCCCAACTTTTCCCGTCATCGGGGTCGTAAGAGGCGACCAACGGAACACTCCAGATATCGGGCAGCAGCGCTCTCTGTGAGTTAGCCACTGCGATCGCCAACCCGCCTGTCAAGCATGGCGATTATTGAAATTTCACCGCAAATGACGGAAATCATTGAGGGAGGCCCTCATCCAGCATTGGACGTTATGTGGCTGATGATTATTCTGTTTTATTTTAAATAGAGTGATTCCAGGGGATGCATTATGCATTATATATGCATAATATAGTAAGGAGACACATGCTAGTAGTATGTCATTTGTGGTATCAGCATTGCACTCGTGCGAAGCCGAGGCGGGCCGCTAGTGGAAGATACAAAAAAAATTGTTCGTTTCGGAGCTTTGGTTTCGGCTTGAATAGAGGGGTCTGGAGGGGCAAGTAGAGTCTACAGAAACTTAAAATGATATTTACCAAATCACTTTATTATCGTAGCAGAATGCACATTGATTGTCTCCGCCTATACGCCTGGAAGAGCGACATAACATTATGTAACGTAATCTGACTATTACGTGGATATCAACATAAAATTGTAGCAAATGCGCTACAAACTCCGCATTTAGCGCTCACGTACCGGTGTGAAGTTAGCAGCCAAAGTTATCTGCCAATATAATACTACCAAATTAAACAGTCGTTTTT
>SJJU01006597.1:0-13605 GCA_012932125.1 Conopomorpha cramerella
CCAATGAACTTTCTGTTATCTTGCGGGAAGGTCGTTCCAAGCTCACTGACGAACAGAGCCGTGTTTTCAGACGTGTATGCAGTAGTGTCTCGAACTCTTTGGGAGAGGTATTTTTTTTAGACGCCCCAGGTGGCACAGGCAAAACTTTTCTCACGACAATAATATTAGCGCAAATCCGAAACGAGGGACGAATCGCTCTAGCCGTAGCATCTTCTGGCATAGCTGCAACACTTTTACCTGGAGGAAAAACTGCACATTCCATGTTTAAGATACCCATACAATTAGACACCTCTGAGAGTCCAGTGTGCGATATTTCTAGGAACAGCGATAAAGCTCGAGTTATTCGTGACTGTAGTCTGATTGTATGGGACGAATGCACAATGGCACACCGTAAAGCTGTGGAGGCAATAGATCGAACGATGCGTGATATAAGGCAGTGCGACCGCTTAATGGGTGGTGTAACAGTTTTGTTCTGTGGCGATTTTAGGCAAATTTTGCCCGTTGTTCCTCGAGGATCTAGAGCTGACGAAATGAATGCATGTCTTAAGAATTCATGTATATGGCCACATGTAAGTAAACTCCACTTGACCGTCAATATGAGGGCGAGAAGAGGAAATAATCCAAATGCCCAGGAGTTTTCCAATTTGCTGCTAAAAATTGGTGAAGGCACATTTCCGAACATAGAAGAAAAAATTGAGTTGCGAAGTAGTGCTTTATGTAACACTGTGTCTTCTATAGCTCAACTTATATCCTCTGTATATGGCGACTTACAACGAATTATGAGTCAAGAAAACGCATGGCTTTGTGAACGAGCAATATTATGTCCTCGAAATGTTCAAACGACCAAAATTGATAATATCATCATGTCACAAATAAATGGTTCAGAAGTAGAATATATGTCCATAAACAGGGTCATGGACCAGGACGAAACTAGAACGTACCCTATTGATTTTTTGAATTCTTTATCTGCGCCTGGACTTCCAGCTCATTTAATTAAGCTTAAAATAGGTGTACCTATAATTCTGTTAAGGAACTTGAGCCCTCCTAATTTGTGTAATGGTACAAGGCTAAAAGTTGTCTCCCTGCATTCGAATATAATCGAAGCAGAAGTGTTGACGGGCTGTGGTGCGGGAGATATTGTTTTCATACCCCGAATACCCATTATACCGAACAATTTTCCGTTTCGATTCAAACGCGTGCAGTTTCCAGTAAACGTGTGCTTTGCTATGACTATCAATAAAGCACAAGGTCAAACTTTCACCACTACTGGCGTGGATCTCAGTACTGACTGCTTCTCACATGGACAGCTTTATGTTGCCCTGTCTCGCGTAAATAAATATGGGCATTTTTAGACCTGAATGCTAAAACTGAATGATTGTGATGTTGATTCGATAAACTTAAATTACAAAAGACGCATAGGGGATGAAATGTCCTATTAATCCTATAATTATAAGATGTCAAAAGACACCATATAGAGCTAACTCCTACTGGATCTATTACAAATTGTGAAAGTACGTATGTATGCTATATTGTAAATAATCAGTGCAAATAATTAAAACTGCTACCCGAAGACACTATTCCACGCGGACGGAGTCGCGGGCACAGCTAGTATAGAATAAGAGCGTGCGCGTGAGAAGTTGTTTACGTCCTCGCTTCATACAGTAATCTTATCAAGTTTTATTATAAAATAATAACAATAAAATACACTTCACGCCTTTTAATCCCAAATCGAGGTAGGTAGAGGCACTTGCTTAAGCAAATGCCCACGGTTCACCAAGGGTATTTATCCCTACGTGGAAGGCGGTGAGCCCATCGCCGTTATAGGGTTCTCACACGTTATGGTGTGCGGGTTTCATCACGATGTTGTCCTTCTCCGTACGAGCGTTGCGTAGCGTACATAGGCTCTGAGAAATAGCCCAATTGGTACACGTCCACTAGCCGGACTCGAACTCGAACCCATATTTTACAGAATATTGTTTTTCATCTAGTGTTTATGATGTATATCTAGTACGTACTTACCTATGCACCTCGCTGCGCTCGAGGTCTAAGCTATGGCCATCAGGAAATATGAAAAGGATAGATTTTTGTAAAATATTGTATTTCATCTAGTGTTTATGATGTATATCTAGTACGCACGTACCTTTGCACCTCGCTGCGCTCGAGGTCTAAGCTACCTACAGTGAGTAATAAACTGGTATCGATCATAATCGGTTGTGTTATTTATCTGTCCTCATACATCTCACTGACGACGAGAGTGCGTAAAAGAATACCGTGTGTGCAAGATGGCGACATTTTTAGGAAACTTGCCTAGTTTCGATTATAGAACAGGCGAATGGTTTATATTCAAACTATTAAAAACCTCCGCTTGCGCGATAACACACAGGGTCCACTTTTATTTACCTATTATATTAAAATTTGGCTTGTGTGGCAATTACCAGGACGACGATCGTCCCAACCCATAGAGATTCGCATTACGGCGAAACGTAGAAGAGAGCCGATGTCAAGCAAGTTTTCAGCTTAACTGTAGGTTAATTATTTGTATCATGGCTCTTGAAATTACCATCGAAAACTACTTGTATTTTGAATTATATTAAGGAATGGATCTTCATGTTGTTAAAAATGAGTAGCCTTATGTAACCATTACACTGCGCGTGTGCAGAAAAATACTACATACTTGGCTTTGTTTTTTTACTGTACCGTTTTCCTGATGTCCGGGAAGATATTGCAAAACTTACTGTTATTTATCGACACTCTCTCCACCAATTTGTCTGTAGAGCGGGCCTTTTTATATTGCAGCGGCGGGCTGGTCTATGTGTTAGAATTAATAAATATCATATCGCGGTGGACGTATGTATCATTGCTAAAACGTTCCGATTTTACACGATTTTAACCTTTTTTTTATCACAATGAACAAGTGTTTGACCACCGTCCTGCCTGATGTGAAGCAGCGATGTGGTCTACGATGGAGCACACTTGTTCATTAGGTACCTATTCACCCGCGACTAGAAGACCTTCGGACTTTACTGCGCAGGAAACACAGCTGTTCCTTGAGAGGTTCAGCAGTACGAATGCGTCGCTTCGATCTGTGAATTAGTGAACTTTTGAAATGATGTAGAATCATTTTACATAGCAACGTACCTATTAGAATTTATTCCGTCTGTTATTTGAAAATTACTTAGTCCAAGCCATACCAGCTGACGATAACCAGCGGTGTTGCCAACTGACTACGATTTTACCCTTAGCCTTAATGCCCAGCACAGAGACAATAACACACAATAACCACGAAACTTGGAAAGGAAATAAAATTGTTAACACGTTGTGACGTGTACGTGGGGTATAATTGGTCTCATAAAAGTTGCCATTTGTAAAAGCAGTGGTTCCGTCGCACCCCGTCGTGGTGAAAACAAGTGTTTTTCTCTCTCACCGCTTTCTCATAATTAAAGTTGTAGCTGAAGAGGGGTAAAAGTTGACCATTTCCGGTGTAACCTGAGCTTTATTGCACCCCTAACTTAGTATCTTTTTCGTGGCTGAAAGCTTAAGAGAATGAATTAAGTATTGTGCACAAAGTTTCGTTTGAGGTTTGTTCGGTCGCTTCGTTACAAGAGGAAGGGGCCGCTACTTTTGTTGGAGTTGCGATTTTTATGTTCCTCTCTCTGCTGCGGCCGCCCCCACCCCGCTACCCCCTCGGGCCTCGACTGCTACTGCCCGCGGAACTTAGTGACTTCAAAACAGGGATCTTTTGAAGGCAATAAAATAAAGAACCCATTCACGACTACTGCGTCATAAGCTCATATAGTACGCGATAAATGAACCACACTAATAAATTGATTTCAATACTTTTGTTAAAAGTTGAATGTAGAAGATAAGAAGATGTTCCAAGTAAAACCTAGCTAAGTAGGTTAAATAAGTATATCTCTTAACTTTGCAATGAATCCGAGTACTTACTTATAGGTATACAAGGGTTTAAGGTAACAAAGTGGAAAAGAGCGTCGCAAATGTTTGTGAAACAGTTTATTTACAGCGTGTAGGATGGATCTTAATCTGGAAAGCGGGGAGGGCGGCGGCGGGGCGGGGTAGGGTGTTTCGAGGGCACGGGAGAACGGGGGTAGAGTATATCATCCTCATTTTTGCTAAAGGTTTCTGGGACAAGATCATTTGGCTAATAGTGTATCAGAAGTTTGGAGGAGACGATTATGCAGAGGCGCGATTAGCATAATTTGTTAAAGGGTAGAGCGAGCCGCCGCCGCCGCCGCCGCCGCCGCCGCGCTATGGCCGCCGAGCGCTAAATCGCCGACTGGGCGCCTCCGCAGCTCGCGCCCCGCCCGCTCAAATAAAAGAATAAACTTTTTCAGCTCACGTTGACTTCGTTCCGCTCCGGTAATTTACTTTCTGTACAAAATTATCCACCTCTAGGAACTGCGCTTCCGTCGATCCAATTTATTTTGTAAATCCTCGGTGTAAACTAGCGAGAGTCCGGCCATGCGTCTCCGGGCGGCGCCTCCGCCCTATAAATTAGGCGGTGCCTAATTAAAACATCAAGTGCTTAAAAAACGGCAGCGGGACGCCTGTCCGGAATTGCCACGTTAATTTGCTTAATGCTTCTGTTGTGAACAAGGGCGCTTGTCTTGCGCGGCGGCGGCGGCAGACACGATGCTCGGCCGATACTCTGACAAGAAAACTTGAAGATAATTATCCATTCCGTTTTACTTAAATAGATATTTCGAACGACCTCCATAATTTTTACAGCATTTATTTATTCCGATGCCTTTTCATATTTCCTGATGGCCATATTGAAATGGCGAAACGCATCCAGTTGGAGGGAAAGATAACTGAAAATGATGAATACAAAAAATCCCCTTTCCCCAGCCGTGTATCGCGCCGTCGAGCGGCGATGGCGGCGGGAGCGGCGGCGGCGTGAATTAATCATGTCCGCGCGACCTTGTGCCGATAACGCGGCCTTTTTATCGCATCCCACATCTTTAGGTCGGACCTTTTGCTTAGCCGAAAACTTTCATCTTTCATCATAGTAATTGCTGAAATCAATAGTATTAACCAAACTAAACTTGTAACCCATACAGGCCAATACAGGCCAATCAACAGCAGCATTGGGCATGAACTGGAGACAAGGCGAATTTCGGTGTTGCGGCGAACAGTGCAGTAGTTTCGATGGAGCGCGCCTGCCGCTATTGTTCTGGAAAAAAGTTAAACTGTCCTTTGCCGGCGGTGGATCCGGCGGCGACGGCGCGTGGCGTGTCATTATCCCTGGAGCAGGAAGGAAGGCTGCTGCGGCGGCGGCGGGGGCGAGCGAGAGGGCGCGGGAGGGAGCGAGAGGGCGCGGGCCGCTCTGTTCTGTTGTTTTTGCCTCGTGACGGATGGCGGCCGGCGGCGGCGGTAAATAATTGCCACGTTAATTGAGCCCCAAACGGAATGTCGTGTGTCGCCGTGTTAGCCGCAGCAAGATTACACCGCTTTTTGCCGACGAGTACCTACTGCGGCTCGCTCTCTTTATGAACAAACACCCTCATCATTTAAACATAAACAACGGGATTCAGCCTCTCCCGGCGTGTGTGTTATTGCGTAAGTAACTATTACTTTGAAGAGCATTTTCACTGTTGTCTTTTTGCTTTTACTTTTTATGGAAGCATAAAAATCGCCGTTCCCTTTACGGTCTAACGCATAGATTTGTGAAAAGTAATAAAATGGCCGGTCGTTAAATAATAATTCAAGGTTGGTAGTGGCAGGTGCGGGAGGGGCGGGCAGAGCCGGCCGCAGCTGCCGTGGGTCAGATGGAGCCTCGGGGATCCATCGCCGCGGACGCTCACGGTTTCGTGCGCCGCCGCTTTTACGATAAAATCTTGCAATTTAGGCCGGATTGCCTAAACCAGCAGGGGATGAACTTGGTTTTTATTACGAGAAATAATGGCCAGCTTCGAAGCCAATCTATCTTTCAAATCATCTTGAGTAAAAGAGACTGATTATTCGAAAATAAAAGAACAGAGATTCTTTACACAAATTAGCAATTACCAAATCTTATTGTTTCTTGCGTAGTTATTCTACGTTGGCAACGAATATTATTTAACTATATAGTTTACGCGCAACGTGGTTCTATAATTTAGCTCTTGGCTGAGTAACTGGTATTTTTTTATCACTATGAACAAGCGTTTGACCACCATCCTGCCTGATGTTAAGCAGCGATGTGGTCTACAATGGAGCACATTTGTTCATTAGGTACCTATTCACCCGCGACTTGACGACCTTCAGACTGTACTGTGCAGGTAATACATTCGCCGTGTGATGGAATTTCACTTGTATAATATTAGGTTACGATCTTCATCCGCTCACAACCTTCGAAGCTTCAATTGTATTTACCTTGTATCGGAGTGCATAGCGTAACTTCTTAATGTAACGAGCTATCACATTTCTTACATATTAAAAAAAGACATACCTATTACAGGATACGGAGAAAGTTAATTCCCTGATGTAGTGCACTCCGCGGCTACGTCCCGTCCGCCGACTTGAAGGAACATGGCGGCCCGTGACGTCACGCTACGACTTTGAGCGTATTAAGCAAATCTCTGAGAAAACTCTGGAACACATATTTCATAATTAAGCTCCCTTGAGTGCATAATAAAGTAATTTCGAGAATACGGTCCAATGGGTTGCAAAGGAGAAGAGCCAATATGAGTAGGCCACCATTTACTGGTTGCGTTCTTTGTGGAGCCGCTGGTGATGGAAGGACTTTAAAGTGCATAGTGAAAATCTACACACATCAGAAGTGTCTAGGGATAAAAAAAAATCTTATTTATGTAAATCAAATCTAATCTTCTGGATTGGTCTCTTACCTAATTCCCCATGTCTGTATCAATTACTTATGGGGAAATTTTTTTGACGTTTTTCTGACAGATTTTCGGGCGGAGAACTGTCGTTACTGCCAAACTTTTCACATTTTGAATAAATTAGGAATGAATTCAGTTTTTGTAAAATATATTCTTGATTGCAATTTTATAAAATGCACTTGACCCCTAGACACTTCTCATGTTTGTATTTCAAAAGTAACTACTTTGTCTATTCATAATGTAGTTTAACAATTTAGATTTTAAGATACTTTGATCTATCTTCATGTTGGGTAACCTGCAAGTAATCACTCTGAGCGATAAGGTCTTTGGCAATATTACCTTCCCATGTCAATTTTCTCAAAGTACAGCGTAAAATAAAGAGTTTATTCATTAACTAGTGCATGCCCCGCGATTTCATTCGCGTAGTTTCAGTATTTCATACAAACCATAACACTCTCTATTTCGTGACGCGTCCCACAGGATAGGGGTAAAAAATAGCCTATGTCCTTTCTCAGGGTGTAAAGATTATCTGTGCCAAATTTCATCAAAATCGGTTGGAAGGTTTAAGCGGGAAAGCGTAACAGACAGACAGACAGACAGGAGGAGTTACTTTCGTATTTATAATATTATAGTAGGGATTCATTATGTACTATTTAAAATTACATATGTCATTACATATGTAATTTTAAATATTATAAACATCAATTTGCGAAGTTTAGTCAGCAACTTAAATCATAGTATCGACGGAGCAAAATTACTTTCATTTAAATACTATTTTAATATAAAAAATACATACATGTAGCTTTAATAATCGCTGGTAATTCATAATGCTGTTGTGAATAATACACAATTCTCTAATTCTAAAATGTTTACGTTCTCTTACAAAAGCATTGTAACAGATCAATTTGTGTCTGTGCAAGCGGGCGCCGGGCGCGGGGCGGGCCGAGCTCGGACCCGTCTGTCTAATCTCCGAAAAGCCGGTTAAAATAAAAAGTTTCCTTTTGAGCTTTTGAGCAGAATCGACTTCTTCGGGCCCTCCGCTCCTGTCACTGCAGTGTCTACAACTTTTTGAGATAGATACCTACAATAATTGCTTATAGCTTTCATATTCTTAGTTCATAGCAGAGTGCGGGTATCAAGTAATTCTGGTTTAGTGAACTTTAAACTGACGGAAAGGATAAAGCGTAAAAAATGGCATAAAAGATCTCGTTAAGTGCATTGCGGCTGTCGGGCGGCACGCCGTCACGCCGCCACGCCGCTACGCCGCTACGCCACCACGCCACCACGCCACCACGCCGCCACGCCACCACGCCGCCACGCCGCCGCCGGCCGACGCTCCTCGCAACATCGCAAACAAATTACAACACATTATTCAAAGTCACTGATTTGTATTTTGTTGGGTTTTGGACCGAGATACACATACGTTATAAAAGGTCAGTGAATAATATTTATTGACATTGCGCCTAATTATACAACGTGTTTAAATGTTGCTTATCAAATGGATGCCGTGGGGTATTCTCGCGTTGTTGATTTTTTTCTAAAGTAACACAAGATAAATATGGTTAAAAGGAATAATGAATGAGCCTGTGTCCATGGAGACGCCGCGATGGCGGTCAAAGGGCTGCCCCTGCACATGCGGGCGCTGTGTCTCCGATGTGCTCTCGATCGTAAGCTATTGCTGAATGACATTGAGGCTTCGACCGTCTTTGTGAATGGTATTGTGTACAGTCAACCAAGAAAATTGAGTGTCTGTTTTGATGACATTTCCTGTATAGAGGTAGAGCTTTTATAATGTGACAAGGAAATAGTAAAAATAATAATCATCTTGTCTAATGTTCACTGAATTCACATTACTTACATGTTTAAGGTGGTAGATTTTCTTCACCGACCGTACCCACTTACTGAAAAGCTATCAGAGTTTTTGTAATTTGTAGAATAAAATAACTTGAGGTACAGTGTGCCACATGCGTGGACATCACGATGGGTACGTATAATGACTGAAAAGTATTCTCCCTAACCATGAAAGAAAAGATGGATTTTTTTATTTCTCTATGCAGTCTCCCTCAACCAGTATACTTACCTATATCATTACACAATAACTGACATTAACCCAATAAAAAACTTTGCTCCTCAAAATACTCGTGTACTACTGCCTCCTTATCAATTCGTTGCCGGAATTTTTTTTCCCCTTATTTTTTTAAATCCCTGAAGACAAAGTAGGCACTTTTCAATTCAGTTCCCGGTGTTCAGACGTACCTTAAGCTTCCTTGGTGCCTTCTCCCCTTGAACTTCCACTCCATAGAGTCTTGTTTGCTTTTTGGGCGCGAATGTTCCTTACTATTGGTGAAGTAGAAATAATTTCTTCCTCCTTTACCCTTTATTGAGCCCAAAAATGCTCGAGAACATTGTACGCGCCTTTGCTTATCAAACGGCGTTTCTTCGATATTTATGAATGCGATCAGTTAATATTGTGTGTGTTACCAGTGCGTGCGATTCCCGAAGCAGCACTCACGCACAATCCAAAAATAAAACATTTAAGACTCGTATTTGAATTAGGTCATGCAGTAATGGGGGTAATGAGGGAAGTCTTTACTCAGCAGAGGGACACAATAGAGGCTACATAAACAAAAATGATATGGATTACGCGCAGCGATTGATAGCGGCTCAGCTTATTTTGTTTCCCGTTTACTGGTATACTTTTTTGAATAAAATTAACTGTGTGTTCACCACCCACTCATACGCCGATGCTGTCTCACTCACGTCACATACTCCTACAGATTATAGCAGGTTACTTATCGCGAGACGATCAACGTGACAATGGCCCCGAAAATAACCTTCCTTTTAAGTCGTAAAGAGCAGATTTCTTTTCCAATTTCTGTTCCTAGTACAGTGGAGGCTTTAATGTGTTTTCGACAACAACAACGACAAAAAAAACACTAAACTTTCCTTTTACGCTAAATTGTATCGCCGCCGGGCGGCAGCGTGCGGCGCGGAGAGGGCTCTCACCAGCGCGGAGCCCATCTTGTATATTCGGGGATTTAGTAAGATGAATGACTCCACGCAGTTCGTTACGCCTTACAATAACTGTACTTTATATTGGGTTCACTTCAACAATATTTTTATTTCTTAATTAGCTAATCCGAACGAAGCGTAACGGGAGGAGAGGAGGAAACTCTGTGGTGTTCTCCTACTTCAATACGGTACCTTAGCAGCTTAAGTTAGCAGCAGCTTAAGCAATTTAAACTTTGGAAGGTGCCAAAACAGAGTTATCAGTTAAGTCAGTCAACTTGTTACAGGGTGGGGCCTGTAACAGACGCTAAAACATTTTTTTATGAACAAGCGTTTGACCACCATTCTGCCTGGTGTTAAGTAGCGATGTGGTCTACGATGGAGCACACTTGTTCATCAGGTACCTATTCACCCCAGTGATATGAAGCCCTTCAGACTGTACTGCGCAGGAAACACAGACTCCACATCCTGGCGTTCGCGCTATGAAAGTAGACGCAAACCGTTTGGTTCGCGTAAATGGTAAATCCACCTGGTATGGATGACGTTTTGCCGTTCTCCTGGTTTAACCTTAGGATGGTAGAGCAGATTCTTGATAGACTGTGCTGTAGAATATATTGCTCGTGCTACACGCTCCATCTACACTAAATTATAAAGAGGAAACCTTTGTTTGTTTGGTGGTAATGATTAGGCTCAAAAACTACTGGACCGTTTTTATAATTCTTTCACCATTCGAAAGCTACATTATCCACAACTAACATAGGCTATATTTTACCGCGAAATTCCTACGGGAAGGAAAAGAAAGCGCGAGTAACACCGCGCGGTACAGCTAGTCCTGTATAAAAATAAAACTTTTCATCTCTACAAACAAGACTTTCCTCTCACGTTATTACAGTTCCCAGTTCTGAATAATTACTTTCATAGAAAGCGACAAGAAAATATAGCACCAATTTCCAAAGATAATAACAATTATTTAAATGATTCCAGTGTCAACTTTATAGGACATTTTAATTATAACGCGAACTTTGCCTGCACGAGAATTGGAAATAAAGCTAAAGGAAAACGGACGAGGTGATAATTTAATCTCGGAATATTTTTTCAGGAAACGTTTTCCCCTTTCAACGGACGCCGCGTTAAAATCTTGATAAGAGAGGAAAGCTCCGAGTTCTTGCAGCGGCAAAAAAATCTCACTTACCCATGTGTGTACATTATGTCCGCTGTACTCAAGACAAACATTATTTTACAATTTCACACTCACGTCCGTGAATCTTATGCGTTATACATGTAGAATGCTATTTCGCGCGTGTTTTAAAATGTGGGTTTAGGGCGCGGTCACACTGCGCGGACGAGCCGGACGAGCCGGACAAATGCGTCGCTGCCCGGGACCGGAAGGCGGCGACTTTTTACTCAATTGTTGCTGAAAGCAGCAGATAAACCCGGCGGCGAGTCGCGCCATTTGTAACTGCGTCGCCGGCAAGTCTCTGTGAAAAGATCAAACTGTACCTACCTTCAACTATATCTTGACATTTAACAGCGCAGACGTAACCTTGCTAGGATGCAACAAAAATATTATTTATATACTGCTTTTAATATGTATCCAGTCAATCCTTGTACTGATCATGTAACGTAATTAAAAGGCCTTAATATTGTTCACCGGGTGTATAGGCGCGAATATAATCAAAGACAAGCTCGAGCTTACCTTTGTTATTTTATTCGACATTTCGACGTAGTTGCATGCGTCGTGGTCACGAGTTATAATGACTGTGCGCGTTTCATTAAAAAAAAAATGATTTAAAGATCTTAATTTAAATCACACTACCCATAATGTAGATTTAAAATAAATCTAGATTTGAACGATCCTGACGATGCATCATAATTTGGTTATATTTGTGAGTTCGCTCTATGTTGTGTAAACTGTCATTAACAGAGGCTTAATATAAGCGCAGCCGAGAACACGCCCGCGCAGTAATTGGAACAAATTGATTTCGAGACTAATTCCCATAAAGAATATTACTAATATTTGAATTATAATGTAATTTGCAAAATTAATTAAACGGCGATCAAACTCCGGGCGTCTGATTGGATGAGTTGCGCTGCCACGGCGGGGAAACTTTCCCTGGCGCTCGTTCTGCACAGGTAGCTCCTTCTATATATTATGTACGTAGGTAATCATTGTCTATAATTACTGGCTAAAGATTATTTCCCTAATCAAATTATTAAATATCATTTGATAGTAGTAGATAGACACAAATTGTAATGGCTAACCAAGCAATTTGATAACCAATACATAGTAAGTTTGTACTTAACATTATCGTCTCTATTTCACTCCGCAGCGACACGACACGACATTTTAGAATGTCTTATTTATGAAAATAAAATGCAGTGAATAAATTAAAGCATAGCGTGAATGAATTCCTATCTGATTGAACATGCTTTGAAAGAAAACAACGTACCTATTTAATATGCAAGAGACATTCTCTTGTATTTATTTCGGCCGAGACTTCGGAATGACAATGATCGGTCATCGGTAATTGAATGCCTCGGCTACGTTTCTCGGAGGCCTTATCTCTGGCTTGAATAATATCTACCTTTAAAAACGCGACAGACATTTATAATTCAGAAAAAAGGCAGAATGAGTTAGGTACTGCTGCGGGATTTATGTTTGTTCAGGGACCAATGTCATCGGAGTACTTCGTCGTACCTCTGAGGACCTTGCATTAGGAGCGTCTAGACCGCTGGGTGGTAACCGCCAGCCACACTCGCGCCCACATACACAAATCTCGTGAGCCCGTGACACGCTCACCCACACCGCTGCAAGCTCAGCAACTTATCCCAATTCGGTGCCTGATGTTTATTTATGCCTTTCAAGAAATACTCAGCGACACAAATCTTTGAGGATTTTTACGAATAGCTCTCCACTAGCTAGAAGAATTACGGAAGCCTGTTGTTATGCAAATCTCGTCTCTGGTTCGTCGCGGCAGCGATCATTTACATCGCAAATGGCATAAAGGAAGTGATAGGTAGTGGGCAGGCGCGCGGAGACCGACGCGAGCCCGACGCGAGACCGACGCGAGATTGATGTAATGGAATGTCTCCGAGGCCGCTGCGCCAACAAGCGCCCGAGCACAATTACAAGTGAACGTTGCGGAATGTTGTATCAGTAATCTAAATAACGTTTGTATGTTTTATCCTGTTTGGTGTCGGATGCGGGCCGCGTCGCCCCCGGCTCACTCGCGCCGGCAAAAACAACGCCTCCAAAACAATAAGAATGATAGTCATAAATAAGGACCCCTCCCATTTAGGGGACCTTTTTGTATTTTGTACGTTACGCCATTACAAGGCTTTGTTTAACTTTTTAATTTCCTTCAATCTGTAAAGTCTATCTGCTACAACATGAAGCGGGATACAATTGTTGCGTATGCGAACACAGGGATGAGGGGCTTTATAATGAATAATTACACCTACTTAGTTAAAAAAAAGTTCGAACTCTGTGCTTTCGCCACTACGGAAGATCTGTTTTATGGTTAAATATAATAATTAATTTGTCGACGAAAAAACTAAAAAGTGTGAACTTAAGTGTTGAATCCTCCTGGTGTTGACAGTTAAACATCTGTTACACATGTCTCCGCAGAACTAGGTACTCGTACTATTGTTTGTTTTACGGCTCTTTTATATCTGCCAGTGCATACTTTCTAAATTATTAACTAAAGGTCATCCAGTTGTATTATCATTAATAATTTCCACCTATAAAACTAGTAAACGT
>SJJU01006600.1:0-13800 GCA_012932125.1 Conopomorpha cramerella
AATCAAACCCACGACTATCTCGTCTTAGAGGCTCAGTCGCTTCACCACTTAACTGTATAGTTGATTTCAATCGTTGATAGATTTGTCTTCTGAAACTCTAATGGACACCCCATAAGGTCGCTTGGTATTTAGCCTTTGGTATTTTTAGCGGAGGCAATTATCCGCATTTCCATATGCCACTTCCTGTCTCTTGCTTCAAACATCTCCAATACTCGACGGTTTGGATTTCAATTAATTAAAAGCAGTGAACATGGTGATTAACAAAACGCCTTACTCTGTATCCCATTAACCCGATGGTAAAGGCTCTTTTAACGAATGTCAATTCTGTTCCGGATACCATAGACTTCAAAATCACTTGTCTGTATTGTCTCATTTATAAAACACTAATCGACTCGGCAAACGAGGTTTTGCCAATACCTATCAATATATATCTATTAATATTATATGTATAACCGATCAATATTAAAAATGCGTCCCAACTATATTATGTACGTGTTACGTATTATACATATAAAGCTTCATTTGACATCACACTATCTAATACCGCATCAAAATCCTTTTTCAAAGGCGACTTTGTTTTATACTATGTATTGGCGGTTAAAACTCTCGCATCGCTCGGCAGTATTATTATACAGGTTGACCGATAGAAAGACTCTTGTGTCCTTCAGCTCCTACTGAGCGGGTCATCTACTAATCAATGGTTTACTTGTCATAGAAAAAGCATGATCGGCTGATTACATTTATATGAAGAGTAATTTTTTTTAGCTGAGACACTAACAGCTGCTGAAATACAGGGTCTTTAAGGAAAAAAGAACCGATTAACATGGAAAATATTAACTTTTGTCGATTTTTCATAAGTACTATTGTCGGAACTAAACCAAACTTAAATGGTGATCCCATTCCCAACGGGAAGCACCATCTTGAAAACAAAAAGCAATAATTCTAATCTGTTCACTCAGCCAAAAGTTTCGAGATGATAAACATAACACAACAAAATACCGTCGAATTAGGAAGGTCATCCTTTCTTTAAGTCTATTAAAACAGCACGCTTTGACCTATGTGTGCACCTATGTCAGCCTGTACATTATTCCCGCACTACCTATTAAAGTTCCATCTCGTCGAACACGCGTAGGTACAGGTTAGTCCCCAAACATTGAGGCAAATAGTCAGGTACTTACGAAAGTGCCTTTCAGTAGGGCATCTTCTTTCCAGTCTGACGCGCAATTTTTACCCTCTACAAAATACAAGACAAATATTTGACAGTGTCTGCGGCGACATTTTTCCTATTACCAAACGTGAAAACCTTTAGCAATATTACCTTTTTGGGTGGAGCTAGTTGAATGTTCATACACTCGACTATAGTATGTAATTTTCTGGTACACATAGAACAAGGTAGTAGTGGAATCTTTCAACGCGTGTCTAGCAAATTGGTACGGAATTTAAGCAAAATGATTATTGTTTTAATGAATTACCACGCCATTACACACAATAAAAGATCCTTGTCATCGGTGAGTAGGAATCTTATCCTGGAGTTAGGTGACGGTGAAACTCTAGACAGTGCTTCATCCTTTTATTTGACAGTTTCATGACGTGTGTCAAAGACAATATAGAATGCATCAGCAACCTTTCTGCCTGGCACGTCTGTATCTGGAGATTTAGGTTTATGAAATTAAAAACGAAATTAAAATAGTTCATTAAGCAAATTCAAAATTACAAGTTTGTTGGCCGCCCCTGTTAAGTAAAAACCTGTGTTAGGGGAGGCAGCTCTTTCATAAGTAGGTATAGAGTTTTAATTAAACATAAATTATAATACACCTAATACATAAACAATAACACATCCATTTAACCGCAAAGACACTACAATTCAACAAGTTTTATTCAAGCTATGAGCTAGCAACTTGTAACTGAAGGCCCATACTGACATTGTTAACTCCTTATTATGTTAAATGACTAAGTGTCCTTGTGATCTATATTTCAAACACAGCCTATGCAGGGCCGGTCAAGACTCTGGTCCTTAAGATCCTTAGGCTTCATTTAAGGACACGCGGCGCGTTGCGTATCGTGTCGGACGCCCATTTAGTATCGTTTTTGACGGTCGATGAATTCAAAAATTATAAGCGCTCAACACCACGCGCGACGCGCCGCGTGTCCCTAAATGAGGCCTAAAGTGTAACTCAGATGAATATCATAAGACTAAGGTTATTTTTTAAAATCTCTGCCTCTTGGTGGTTTAGTGACACAGTAAGTATCATTAAAACTGTACGCAATGCTCGTACGGTGAAAAAACATCGTGATGAAGCCTTCATGCGACACGGTGCGTGAACCGTTGATGGACTCACCCCCTATCACGGTGGTTTAATATACTACCTACTCCGGTTGTAAAAGACGTGGTAGTTTTTTAAATCCAAACAATCTTTACAATTTTGTATTCTATACTCGTAACAATTACTGGAAATGCCATGTACTTATACTTTTATAGGTTGGTGCCCCTACATACAGAAGTCCCCTCGGAAATTGCAGGAGCATTTCAAGGGGCCGTGCTTCCTATTTCAAGTAGTTACTACTTTTATATTGAGACGATGAGATGTTGCCATTGGACGAGTACTCTTAATCAAAACATGAATTTTGTAACTTTTTCACTGTCGACTAAAATTACTGTCGTTCTGTAAGTATTGCAATTCTATAATTTTAAAGAAAAAAGAACCGACTTCAACCAGTAGTAGTCGCCCAGCCCTACGATTTTTTTTAATTTCTCTCGACGTTCTGGTCTGATATCATCAAAGTTTTTTCTCGGTTCTTCTGGCCATAAAATAAATTAAATGAACTGGAGATGTTTACGTCTTTTATTAAAATCTTACATGACTTTCATCAAGCTTTGTGTGTTACTATAGTATCTGTAAGTCATTTTGATTTCATATTTTTTATCAAGCCTAGGTACCTTGGGAGCCATGGGACCGGACCACCTTTGAAACCCACCTTTCCAACAAAAAAAATATCAAAATCGGTTCATAAACGACGAAGTTATCGGCGAAGAAAAATACTCGTAAAAAAGTCAAACGCTTGTTCAATTTATATAAAAAAAAGAAATAAGTCCGAACTGAAAAAGCTCCTTTTTCAAGTCACCGACTTGACTTGGTCACCTTTTTCTTACAAGTAATCCCGTATTGTAATTTTTGCAAAGTCAATGGAAAGTTTCAAGAGTAGCTCATCAAAAAGAATTTCATTTTGTCGTATAACTGATGTGTTTTCTACCTGAGCATCGGAAATGTGCAGTCGCAGAAACATCAAGAATATCGTGAGGGTTTATACTTTGTGCAGTATGTATGTATATTGACCTACTTATCCTAAGATATTGATTTGTATCCTAAATGTTATACAGCTGTAAAAGGACCCCGAGCAATCGTCTTAGAAACGTTGTCGGGCTTGACAATCATGCTATTTGTAATGAAACGAAAAAAAAATTCGTTTCCCCGCATTGTCGCCATAGTAAAAGGTGTTCATATTGACGAGCCCAAAAACGTTTCGAAGACCATTGCTCGAGGTCCTTTTACACACAGTATAGGTAAACTTATAAAGCGGTACATTTCGTTTTTGTATTATTGAGTGTATTTTTGTTATACCAAAAAACGAAGGTACACATTTCGAGAATTCTTTTACTATTAGATTTTCAAGTCGCGGGTGAATAGATACCTAATGAACAAGTATGCTCCATCGTAGACCACATCGCTGCTCAACATCAGGCAGGATGGTGGTCTGTTCAATGTGATAAAAATAAAGTACCCAATATTGTTCACGGTAGATACATCATATCAACACTTCACCGCCTGTCTCCCAGAGGCTAGGCAGAGACTACAGATCTCCCATTTGTCACGATCCTGACATACCCCTTTCGCTTCATCTACATTCATACATCTTTTCATACACGACCTCCGGTTTCGAGTACTTTTCACGCCACCTTCGGTCAGGACATCACCAATCTAGTCTTTATATGTCCTTCTGGGGCGACCTCTACTCACCCGGCCCATTACATCACCCATATAAATCTCTTTCGTCAATCGACTTTCATCCATTCTCTCCATATGCCCAAACCACCGAAGCATGCCCTTTTCAATCTTGGTCACTACGTCTTCCTTCAAACCGCAACTTCCCCTTATCACACTATTCCTTATCCTGTCATTCAATGTCACGCCTTTCATGCTCCGCAATGACCGCATTTCTACGGCATTGACTTTACTTTTATGCTTCTTCTGCCATACCCAACTTTCACTCCCGTACATTAAGGTAGGTGCCAGTACAGCGTCATGGACAGCCAATCTTGCCTTTTTCGACATGAATTGGCTCTCCATAACACTGCGAAGGGCACCGTTAACCTTATTACCCGCACTCACTCTTCTTTCAATATCTTTGTCAAACTTTCCATCACTTGTAAATAGAGATCCCAAATATACAAACTCATCCACTTGTTCAACTTAACTTGTTCAACTTAACTAACAGTGTTTCTCTGCTATTATGTATATGTATTATACACTAGCTTTTCGCCCGCAGCTTCGCCCGCGTGGACTTCGGTTATATTGCGGTATAAAGGAATATTTTTGTTTTCCCTCGGGAATATCATTTCTTTTTCGGGATAAAAAGTACCGGTAAGTAAAAACCGGACTTCTAACTATACGTCGGCAAAATTTCAAAGCAATCGGTTCAGTTGTTACGGCGTGAAAGCGGAACAAACAAACTCACTTTCCCATTTATAATATTAGTAAGGTATAAATTATACAAATAAACCTTACTCAAGAATACTACACCCATAAACAATACACGTACAGAAGAAAACTTCATAAAAAAATGTTGTGTTGTTTTCAGAAATTGTTCATGATTTTAATTCCAAGTTTACTCATGAATGCCACACTATGCAATGCAAAATATGACGTTGATAAGTAAGTACTAATTAGGGACTAAAAGCTGTCAAATAAACAGGGACAAGCCCTACCTGGAGCTTGACAGAGACTTCGTCGAATAGAAGTAATGGGAATCTGTTTAATAAACTCAAATAAAAGTAATGTACAATTCCCCATTGTTGTCATAGAATGTGCGAAAGTAACTTTATATTGAAACGCGATTGGATGGCCCACCCATAGCCAATGCCAATAAAGGATCCACGAACGGTAAATGAATAATAAAATTTGTACACAAATACACCCATGTCTATAATAACCGTAAACATACGAATGTGCATTGTTATTTACCAGTATATTGTAGGTATAGTATAAAGTAGGTACAGTCGTGCGCATAAATATATGAACACTTCCAATGCTTAAAAAATTAAAGAATAAATAAGGTAAGAAAATATGCGAGTGACGGCAAACAACAAGGCTTCAAGCATATCTTAAATGTTAATGTAAGGATATATCTGTGGTAATTTGGAAAAAGGGGATAAGTCAAAAATACCAACTTTACAGTAGCGTCAGAAAACAGAATCGCGGCGTGGGTGGTTTTGGTTGATGTCTTACAAATTCTTTAATGTTTAAAATTTATTTATGATACAAGATTTAGAGCGTAAAGAGATGAGTGCAGTCAACACTCTTTTTCCATATCAAAAAATACCTTTAATACATTTGTCTCATTATGATCATTTAATACATTAACTTGAATGACCCTTAAAAATGCATATTTACGAGTCATCTCCTTTTTACCTTAAAATGAATGTGATTGAACATTGCAAATGTGTAAAAAAATAATATTGAAAAAAAATTACTCATCCCCTTTTTCCCAATCACCACAGATATTTTATGACTACATAATAAATATTTCTCATTGCCTAAATTTATTTTTTGTTAGTCTATTATGGTGTCCCATTTCTGGACAAAACCATCTTTTATTGCCCACGATCTCCTGCTAAGTTCCTCCAGTCACTTTTTAACACGACAAGGTCGTCTCATCATCTTCTTCTAGGTCTGGTGTACAACGACGGTCTTCAGTTGGCATCCATTCGATGACTATCTTCTACCAACTGACTTAAAAAAAAAAAAAAACACCATCCTGCCTGATGTTAAGCAGCGACGTGGTTTACGATGGAGCACACTTGCATATTTTTGTAACCTTACCTTCATCATCATCTTCATCAGTTACATAACGTCCACTGCTTGACGAGGGCCTCTCCCAATGATGTCCACGATCATTTGGGAGGAAATGCCAATAATTCCCACGTTTGGCAGGTGGATCGGCGATCGCAGTGGTGTTGTGGTTTAACTCACAGAGAGTGCTGCTGCCCGTCCTCTGGAGAGTTCCCTCGGTCGCCTCGCACAGACCCCCACGAGGGGAAAAGTTGGGGTGAGGTGGTGAGACATTTGTATTCTTGTTCTTCCGATCTCACACCTAAGTTTACATTCCTCAAGCCCCTTAGTAATGGCAGTTAAAATGTACAATAAATTACCACAAAGTCTTATAAATGAAGATGACTCTTAAACATTTTTTAAATAAATTGAAAAAAAAACTTATAAAAAAGGCCTACTACAGCATTACTACGGACTATCTATCTGATAAATTTTATTATTTTGGAAATGTCGTTTTAATTTAATTTTAATTGTTATTCTTCCACGCTCTATGGCAGACATTAGACGATACTTTCTGATCTCAGTTTTACCACAGTCATGATTGTGATTGACGGATTTCCTATCGTCTAATATAGTGAATGATGTTTGAATTAGTATTAGTCATTCCATAAATCATGACTGATGGAATTGAATGACTCTTGCATGAGCGTCTAATGTCTGCCTAACGCCAAACATTTTGCTGTGCTCACCAGGGTTCAGAATGTCAAGGACATGATTATAATTTGTAACACCATTACACCTACCATTGTGAAATGCAAATAAATTGAATTGAATATTCTATTCGCCGTCACCACATGGCTAATTTGCGCATTATTTTTGAAGCCTTAGAAGTGTTCATATATGTATGAACACAACTGTACAATGATCTCAGAAAACACTAGTGTATCGGGTGGTATTTGTAGTTTCTAGGTAGTATTTGTGGAAGTTTCCAACGAAACCATCTTAGATCCATCGGTTTTTGTAATACAGTGACAAACGCCAGCGTATCTTGAGCTTAGGTGTTGAATGAATTGTACCTTTGGCTAGCTTCCGTTAAATTTAATCTGACAATGAGCTAGTGGTTGTACTTAAAACGGCGCCTGCAGCCGTGGGCGTATCGTGGAAAAGGTTAGCGCTCACTAAGTACATCTGAGATATATTGTTTGAGTATTGTTGAAGTCAGCATCAAACTTTTTTTATATAAAAAACATATTTAAAGTGCCGTTACCTACCCCGCTTTGGGATTAAAAGGCGTGGATATTTATTTTTATATTTAAATGTTCATTTAATAAAGTACCTACCTAGGTTCGGGATAAGCTGTACTCTTAAAATGTTTGAACTTGGTTACTTAAATTATATTCATTATTACTGAGATTATATTCTTACCCGTAAGAGATCATGAAAATAATGACACCAGCTGTATTTTTATATAAAAGGTCATTCGGGATGAGTAAGAAATTAATAATATACATTTAGGCCATCCGATGTAATCTCTCAAACGCCAGCCAGCTAGAACAATGTGCTAGATGATATATGCATGAATTAATGGATATTTCTCGTAATTCACCAAGTATTACTTGGGGTATTTTAACTACTTAATACAATAAATTACAAATGCAAAAATATGTCTCCGAAATTTACTTTTTATTTACCTAACTGCCTTTGGGAAAGCCTGTCTTAATTTAAAGATCTTAAGAAACTTAACAGGTACAGGAAATGACTTATAGCATCATATTTCATACTATTTACGTCAAGCCCGTTTCTCAGAGGTATAGGCGGAGATCATGGACCACCACTAAATCTGAAAAGGAAAAAAATCTGAATTAGACCACATAGTGCATGTCCAGCTTTACGGGCCACGACGGGCCACGAGTCGTGACCCCCACCACCGGCGATGAAGCCATAAATTACAATAATGCATTGGAAATTGTTTCTCGGCACAGATAGCCACACCTACAGTACCGTTTAGTTTGAGTTACGGTGCACCTTTAGGATTACGGGGCCCGCTTGCGTTTTGTTATCAATTATTTTGTTTAGTCCGCCCTGTCAGTTGCAGTGGTGGTCTACCTTAAAGTTTTATTTGCCATATGTTTAGTTTGATGCGTTAGTTCATTTGAAACAAATAATGTTGAACTTGTGTTGTCTGTCGGGTATTGTTTTGGTCAAAGTTATATTAACATTTCTAGTACTTATTTGAGCTTTTATTGTTAATATTTTTTTTTGTCTCGTAGGTCACCTTATTCTATATATGAAATACAAGTAATACTAGAGTTATAGTACTAATCACGAGTGGCGAAGCTTATAAATTTATGAAGGCACCGCCATGATTGTTTTGATAAACATGATTACCTACTTACTTGCTGTAAGCACTATTATTTTTCCCATGAACGCGTTAACAGCTTCGTGGACACTCAACTTATGACAATAGAAGTTTTTAGGTGTCCCTAGAAGGGTTGGCGATTAAACGTAGCAGCCATGCAATAACATGCTCGGAATCCGAAGTAGAGTCGATTTCACGATTTAACGGTTAAGAATTTTTTTTTGTTTTGTTTTCCTATTTCTAACAGAAAGTCCACTGTCCGCTGACGGCAGGTATGGACTAGTGTTCAGGACATCTGCCTTAGGACATCGGTCGCGGGTGCGATTCCCGCCACGGACATAATGCTTTAGTGATGAGCTGAGGTATTTGTTGTGTGCGTCTGGGTGTTTTATTTCATGTCAGGTGACCGTGTGTAAAAATGTCCCGGCATATTTATTTATTTACTATATTTCTACATGATACAAATAAAACAAATTCAATTTTATTTCTCGCGAATAACATTGGTTTTGCGAATGGATTAATTGATCATAGAGAAACAATTAATTGTCTGCACAAAGGAATCGGCGCACACACTTTTCCTTAAAACTGTCGTATCGCAACTCCAAAGTGGACTACTGTAAAGGAGTACATACACACACAATAGACTTAAGACACAACTAACCTTATAAAATACATATTAAATTGTAATGTACTTACCTATAAGGTAAAATAGCTTTGGAACTAATTGTTATATTATAGAAGAGCGGTGCCTTCTGTTACAGGCTTCACGCTTACTAGAAGGGACCAAATAATCTGCAACTGTAACTAATTTTTTTAAAGTAAATATTTGATTTGATTCGATTTTTGACATCAGTTAATTACACATCTTTGTGTGTGACAGAACTATGCATGGTGAACGCACTAAAAAAAAAGAACCTGCTTCAAAGTTCCTCTAGATTTATCTGTTCTGTCATCACCAAACCATGACTTCCTTATCATGGGAGCACCTTGTCACATCTTCTGTTAAACAAAAAAATAATTATGAAAATCGGTTCATAAACGACGGGAGATATTCGCGACTACATAATAAAATAGTACATAAAAATAATATTCTATGTTTTTCACTAGTTCGTCGTGTAAAGGTGAAAATTATAATAATCAGAAAAGTAAAAATTTACAATATTAATAGAAAAAACACATAGGTACAGAGTGTAAAAGGAATGCAGAATGGATGAAAATGGATCTTTTTAAACGCAGTATACGGTCGAATTTAGACTCCTTTTTCGAAGTCGCTTAACAATTTAACAAACATTCTAACATTGGTATGAAATTTCATAACTGATGACTGACGTGAAAATACTCATCATCATCAGCCACATGACGTCCACTGCTGGACGAGGCCCTCCCCCAATGATTTCCATGATCATTTGGAGGGGAAATGCCAGTAAATCGCCATGCTTGGCAGGCGGGTTGGCGATCGCAGTGGTGTTGTGGTTTAACTCACAGAGAGCGCTGCTTCCCGTCCTCTGGAGTCAGTCAGCCGTCACCACACGGCCAATATTTTCAAGTAAGTATTTAAATTCTAAAATATGGGACATATAGATAGATAAATCTTACACAATAATATGTAGTAGTAATAAGATGACTCAGAACATTGTGTTGAGAATTTATTTATAAGAACGTGTAACATGAGACACACATTGTATTCTTAATAATTTCATATTTAAATGATTATCCTATCTGTTACAAAAGTTTTTATTCTACTTTCTTTTTTTATATTTTATAACGATGAAACCCATCATTGCTGCCATGCTGGTTTACTAGAAAATCAGTACTTTCTGGTCTCCGTTTTGTTGGAGTTATTCATAAATTATGATGGTTTTATTGGGCGATATGAGGTCCAATGTTCTTATACCATGTTGGAATTCCCTGCACCTGTACTAAATACAATACTAAGAAAACTCGTAACGAGTCATACAATTTCCGCCTTAAAAGTTAAGGTGTTAAGGTCAATTTAGACGGCCCCCGTCTGGTACGTTCTAGTAGCATTAATTAGAAACACTTGCTTTCGAAGTTCTTTAACCTACTTCAAAAAAGGAATCAATTCGACCGATGGGCCTTTTCTATGTTTGTTTGCGGATAACTTCGTAGTTTATTAACCGATTTTGATGTTTTGTTTTTATGTTGGAAAGAAGATATACGCGATTCGAGAACCTCACAGCTTTCCAAAACACAAGTGATTTAGCTAATTAACATGTCTAAAATGGCAACGTATGTCGTTGTAAAATATTTATTTTTATGTTTTTTTTAAACCTCCTTCATATTGGACCCCGAACCCTGCCCACCGGGATACAGCCATGGCTCATGGGATTCCTCGATCAAATTTCCTACCACAGGTCGCCATGACCGATACACGATCGATTACGTCCTATGCTGTTTCGTAAAACCGACCCCAAAAACCTCCACACAGGTTTCCATGTAAGCAATTACTTCAGCATAACTCCAGCCGTACAAAAAAAAAAACATACCGTGAACCTTTTTAATAATCCTGATTGCCGCTATTAAAATCCGATTTAAGTATAATTGAATAGGTACTTTATGGCAGATATCCAGTATTTATCATGCGAATGAATTTATCCGATGAAGCCATAAATTATGAAAATTATTTGTCCAATAATAAACTTAGCGATTTAGTGGGCTGATGGAACTCCACAGTTTGTAAGCTACGGCTGAGCTTTTTTTGCATACTGACTCCGTACATGGAAAGGTTAACGTATGATCGTTGTTCTACTTGATCGACATTATAGAGACAAATTGCAGGTACGTGATCTCAGTCCTCACTCATATAGAGCTGATTGCTACACGATATTTCTGGGCTATAATATAATATTGAAATTAAAACATGCTCTTAATAGGAGACACGTAGTCATATCAATAATGTTAATAAATACGGAAGTTTATGTTATGTGGGAATGCGAGATTATTTTATACGACAACGGTCGGTATGGACTAGTGATCAGAGTACCTGCCTGTAGGACAAAAATCGCCATCGATAAATACATCAGTGATGAGCTGTGAAAAGCCGTGTGGTGACGGTGAATAGAATACATGTGTCACCACCCCAGCCCAACTTTTCCCGTCATGGGGGTCGTAAGAGGCGACCGAGGGAGCTCTCCAGAGAACGGGCAGCAGCGCTCTCTGAGTTAAACCACAACACCACTGCGATCGCCAACCCGCCTGCCAAGCGTGGCGATTACTGGCACTTCACCCCAAATGACGGATCTCATTGGGGGAGGCCCTCGTCCAGCAGTGGACGTTATGTGGCTGATGAAGATAAGCTAAGGCATTTGTTGTGAGCCTCTGGGTGTTTAATTTGTCTATGTATGTATTTTTTATTTACCGTTGGGGCAAACGAGTTCTCGAGTGGAGACCGCGTCTCGGCAAACGGAGCGTTGGACTCAGGCAAGGTGGACTGATGATAGCGCAAGAAGCTGGATGCGAGAAGATGAAAATAGATTACAGTGGCATGCTAGGAGAGACCTATGTCCAGCAGTGGACAAATATGGGCTGATGATGATGATGATTTTTTTATTTGAGAGTTGTGGTCCCATTTGAATTGGGTTTAATTCAGTCAACTTGATCACAAAAGCACAAAAGAAGTTGTTTTTTTTTTGGTAGCACGACTAATTATTTAAATCAAAGTAAGAGGAACTAAAAAGGGGGTCTCATTCTACACACGCTACGAAAAAAACATTAAACATAACAATGTTAAAGGTTATTGTATATAAAATGCCATAATGCCTTATTTCCATACAAGTATAACTACTTTATATCATTTTCTTGTCTGTCTCTTTTGAGACACTGTGGAATTTTTGATAGAAAAACATGCTGGGCAATTTATTGCTTTCAATTATTGATCTTTAATGTCAAGAATTCCTTTCAAATGGGGCGAATAGAGGGGTGGAATTATTGTCATTATCGCATTAACTTAACTATTGTAGAAATAAGAAGTGTCGTACTTGTGAAAATATCTTGAGTATCTATAATATAAAAATTGATCGCTAAATGTGCTATTTGCTAAGCGCAAAACTGGAGAACGGCTGGAACAAATTCTCTAATATTTTTTTGTGCTTTTGAATGTCCTGGCATTATCATATGAAAGTGGTTTTTATGAAAAAAAAAAATAAGAAAATTGCACAAGAAATTATACTAATTCGAAATTCATATTCATAGTTAAGACAGTACAACATCTCTGGAGCCCAGTGGTTTTATATTATAATAAACGTTTTGTCATTTACAGAAGCCAATGGAATGTCAAATGATAGAAAAGGACAAAAACTAAATGATGTTCATCATCATCAGCCACATAACGTCCACTGCTGGACGAGGGCCTCCCCCAATGAGATCCGTCATTTGGGGTGAAATGCCAGTAATCGCCACGCTTGGCAGACGGATTGGCGATCGCAGTGTTGTTGTGGTTTAACTCAAAGAGAGCGCTGCTGCCCGTCCTCTGGAGAGCTCCCTCGGTCGCCTCTTACGACCCCCATGACGGGAAAAGTTGGGCTCGGGTGGTGACACATGTATTCTATTTGCCGTCACCACACGGCTTATATCTTTGTTGTAATGAAGTTACACGTTGTATAACTAGGAAAGACACTTCACACCTAAACTAAATGTGGTGTAAGCTGAGGCACTTGCTAAACTGCCGACGCCCACTATTCACCAAGTTTATGTAATCCAACGTGATAGGGAGTGACCCCATCACCGCTATAGGACTCACACACACATTTATGTAGTATGCGGGTTTCATCAAGATGCTTTCCTTCAGAGTATAAGCGTCGTTTTTGTTACGTATACTAATGGTAAAAGGACACCGAACAATGGTCAATACGGAGTGTAGGTCGCCATCAGGCAAGGTGGACTGATGATATACGCAAGATGGCTGGCAGAAGCTGGATGCGAGAAGCCGAAAACAGATCACAGTGGCGTGCAATTGGAGAGGTCTATGTCCAGTAGTGGACAAGTATGGGCTGATGATGAACAATGGTCTTAGAAACGTTGTTGGGCTCGTCAAGAACATGATTTTTTTTTTCTTTTCCTAACATTGTCGCCATAGTAAAAGTTGTTCATATTGACGAGCCCAACGTTTGTAAGACCATTGCTCGGGGTCCTTTTACACTCTGTACAGGATTTGAAAAAGAGTCCCATTGGTGCACGTTCAGTACAACAGATCTCAAACGTGCAACCTCTCTATTGCAAGTGAAGTTCCCGACCACTGGTTCATACACGCTCTCAAATAGTACTGCAAAAAGTAATTTAACATCTATATTTTACTAATATTATAAATGGGAAAGTGAGCTTGTTTGTTTGTTTGTTCCGCTTTCACGCCGTAACTACTGAACCGATTGCTTTGAA